>JACBYL010000948.1:0-12366 GCA_015266385.1 Trichoderma oligosporum
TACAAAAAAAAAAGTGTTGAGGCGAGATATTGATCCTAGTAAAAATTTCGAGCAAGGGCAGCCGGCTGATGCTCTCTCCCCTTGCTGGCCGCCAACCAACCGAGTGATCTGTGGTAGAGGCTTGCGTGTATCACAAAATACCATGAATCTGGTAGGTCGGTTATCCTGATTGGCGCCGTGTGGCGGAACCCCAGCGTAAAGTTGCCCCTGTCACCGCGTCCGATTGTCAACTCGGTGTGTAGAGAATAGTAATTATGCTAGGCCCTGGAAGCGGATGCTGGTGCTTTGATCAGCGAAAAAGAGCCGCTTCAGAAACGAGAAAAGCCAGGCTGGCTTGAGCTTTGAGACAACAAACGAGGGGAATAGACGCACGAAGCACGCACGACCTTTTTATTTTTTTTTAAATTCTTTGTGCCGGTAAGTGTAGCAGATGATGATCAGTGCAGCCTCGCTTCTTTTCTTTCTTAGGCTAATCTCGACACACTCTGTCCTATCCTTTGTAGTTTCTAGGAAGAAGAATGGCCATGCGATCTGTTATGTACAGTTAGGTAATAGCAAGCTTCGGACTTGCTTGTGCCCCTACCAAAGAAGATCGCTCGCCGCTCGGACAAGCTTCGGACAAGCAAGTGAACGGAATACGGATTACAGTGTAGCAAAACGTACGATAAAGATGATGTACAATCTAAGAAGGAATTATTCCGTATTTATGGGCCAGTCTGATGCTAATACTACCAGAAAGTGTTGTGCATTTCATGCAGGCCGTCAGATGGGAATCCATCCATGTCATATGCATTTGGATATATTACTGTGCATACATACTTTGTACATACTCCGTACACAACCAGGTAAAAGTAGTACTTGTACCCGGCATCCAAAAAAATATTGCCTAATATCGTATTAATCTGCAAAGGACAAAATATAGTCATGTCATGGTCCTACTTGTACTCTGTATACATTGATGGATTCATTAACACCAACTCTTTGTAGTATTCAAAAGGCTGATGTCTGGTTTGTCTTGGTTACACACAACTCTAGACACTACTACTACTAGTACTCCGTAGTATCACCGCAGCTGAGGTTTAACCGCCAGAATCCGCCCGGAGCTCGGCGCTTCTCAGCACTTCTCTCTCATCACCAACACACAACACCACCATCATTTCACAAATTGCGACTCTGGAACCGACGGCTGTGACGGTGGATGGGATTACGAACATGACCTTTTGCTCTGAGCGATATATTCTATCGATAGGGTCGTCACACACAAGCAGCGAACAGCGATCCAATGAGCCAACTGAAGATATAATACGTGGCTGCACACAATGCTCCCCCCCCTCCCTCCAATTATTGTGCAGCGGCGTTCATGTGACTGAGAGCCACCCTCTGCGTTGCTTGAGAAAATGGTCACAGGGCTGTATTTGATTCAGATGGGGCGCTTGCCAAAGGAGGATCGGGAGAGACTCAAATGTGGTTGCAAGTTGAGCGTCTAGGTTACCTTGCAGTGCGTTATTGATTACCCTTTCTGAGCATTTTCCCTACATCATCCACACAACCATCAAAGACCGCGGATATACGAGTATGTAGACAGTCATACGTAATTGGTGATGATGATGATGATGATGACAACCATGATAAATACGGCGCGTCCTCTCTCCTCTCGTTCCCGCTCCGCAAACTAGCCTCTGCTCTCAAGTTAGATGGACGTCAAGGCGCCGAAGAGGGGGAGCAATTTGCTATAATTTATTCATTGCCCATCGTTCATGCTAAACACCACTTTTATTTACTGGCGGCGCAATTATCAGTCTCGATCATCCCCAACAAAATACAAAATAAAGCATCGGACCATTTTTTTCAAATTTTATTTTTATTTTTAAATAAAAATTAAAATCCAAAAAAATCAAAATCCGCATTAATACAAATACAATTCTACGGAGTACTACGCGAACTTGCCTCAGTATAATCCTGCACTAGCATTACTCGTACTCGCAACAATCTCTTTGTCTCTCTAGGCGGCTTTGAATATTACCATCCGGGACCGTTTTTGAACAAAATCGACCGATTGAGTATGTTAAGCCGGTGGGAAAAGTGAGTACTCATACTGGTATGTGCTCCGTGCATTTTGCTACCGCACAAGTCTCTAAGTAAAGCAGGGATTCGAGATTACTTTGATCCAAATTTCAAGGCATCGACGGCTTCAATGTTTGACACTTGCCTATCTGGAAAAGAAACTAACAGGGAGGCAAAACAACGATAAAAGAGAGAGAGGGAAAAATTAAAAAAAAAAACAAAAACTTATTTTTGTCTTTCTTCCTTGACCGAAAATACAAGACATTAAGTGGACGCCTGGCGCCGCAACGGAAGCTAGGATTCATACACCCTAGGCTCTATCATTTCGCTTATCCAGTCCCGGTAAATTGGACTGGGGGAGTCTTAAAGCAAGGGCCTTGAGTCGTCATCAGCAATCAGTTTGAGATATTACAAGGAGTCCGTCCTCTGTACTGCCACGATTACTACTACTACTTGCTACTACTGCTATTATAATACTACTTGTACAGTACGAAGCACCGACTAAGGCAACCGTTTACAAACCCTGGCAAACAAAGGACACACAACGTGCAAATCCGTTTGAGATTTTCACGCCACTTCCTCTTCGTTTAAGATACTTTTTTTATTTTATTTTTACAAAGTACAAAGTACGAAGAACGAAGGAGTACCTAACCACTTGAAATCTTTTTGATACGAGAAGCCATTGTTGAGAAAAAAATTGAAAGGCTGGCCGCCTGGTGGTTGGTTTGCCCACTAAGAGTCATTACGGATCTACTACGGAATTCAGGGGTCCTTCAGAGCCGTTCAGCTGTGCAAAGCCGGCTGAATCGCCTCCCGGGCCTAAAACCGGACATCATCAAATCAGCGAGAAGAGTTGAAGTTGGGCTGCCTCCTTCGACGCAACATTGAACCAGGCTGCGCAACACTTGGTGACTAATAACTGGGCTCTGCTTCTTTAAAAAAAGAAAATCCAAAAAAAAAAAAAAAAAAAAAAAAAAAAAAAAAAAAAAAAAAAAAAAAGAAAAGAAAAGAAAAGAAAAGGAAAACCAAGCCAGTCAGAATCCACAAGCACCCTCAATTTTTGGCCTTGGACTTTTTTTTTCATTGGATTGGGTGCGTTGGGTGCAACCATACCTGCTTTTGTACGAAGCCATACGAAGTACAGGTATCATCCATCCAAAGGCATCAGATTGCCCAAAGAATTTTTCTCTGCTCTCTCTCTCTGTCTCTCTGTCTCTCTCTCTCTCTCTTTTTCTTTGGAGAGGCGCCAGGCCCCAAGAGAAAGCGCCAGAAGAAATAAGCAACACTAAGCCAGTGTCAGCTTAGACAGTTCTAGCACTGTGTGGCAGTCGCCGGAAGGTTCCACCACCAAAGCTTGCGCAGTGACTAAGCCAAGCTTTTCTGAGTCACTAACAACACGCCCCTCCATCTCGAGAGAGCATCAATTCTTGTCTGGTTGTTTATGCCCATGCTCATGCCCATGCTCATACCCATGCCCATGCCTGGCTTGGACCGAGAAAAGGTCCACAGCACACTGTCACCCTGTCCCTTGTCGCATGCCTATTGCCTGCCCTCATTTTCTGTTCGCCCGCCAGGCCACTAAGGCTTGCTTGCTCCCCTGTCTTGCTGAGCTGGTGAGCTGCCCACTAAGGCCATAAAAAAAATCCAAAAAAAAAAAAAAATCTCTGCAGCCACAAATATATACCTCGATTGCATTCCCACACACCCGACTCTGGATTCTTCTCTCTCTTGGATTTTCACATCTTTTAATACATTATTTTTTTTTTCTTTTGGCTTCTGCCAATGAATCAAATCTCCACTTGCTGCAAGCAAACGTCGACATCAGTGCCGACGTAATCTATCAACTTCATTCTCATCGCTGGACCAATCGAGTCGGCGATCTCTTATAATTGCCACAGCCAGGCCGCAACGTCGGACTTGGCTTACTTCCTCATTCACGAGAGGGATACGAGATTAAAAGATTCTATTGTAGATTTGTCATGTTTGACGCAACAGGTCACTCTTCTAATTTCTACTCTCCCGACTATATACCAAGGTGACGGGCTTTATTGCACATCTCACATTTCTATTTCCCCCCCCTCCCCCATCTCGAGAAGAGAACAAATTTGAAAAAGAAAGGACAACTTTTTTTTTTTCTTTTTCTTTCTTTTTCTTCTTGTTTCTTTCTCTTCTTCTTCTTCTTCTCTTTATTTTCGAACGAAGCAGAGATCTTCGAATACCAGCAAAAAAAAAAAAAAAAAAAAAAAAAAAAACATCCCACGATACACCGTCAGTCGAGAACCGCAAGTTGAAGCAGTTCTTCACTGGAGGAGAGGTAGAGGAGTGAGCGTCAAGTGGACCTCGCAAGGAGCTGTCACATAATGAACTATCCATCACCACGAACACCTGGATCGACTCCGATCCACGAGTGGGAGTATACACGAATGTCGTCCGCTACTCCAACCCCTTCGCCGCGACCAAGCTGGGTCGAGACGACTCCTCGACGACCAGCAACACGCGCATCTCACAGCCGGGCCAGCAGCTATTCTCAGGCCGGCGCATCTACACCACGGGCTCCGGTAGATTCGCCCCGATACAATAGCTCAGGCCAGTATGCCACGGTTGATGTGAGTCCCAAATATTTTTCGTCATCGCGCGGGCCCTCCGGGTCGTTTCAAATTCCTGCCTGGCGCGACAGCCGATACTCTCACACCTATGTCCGGGCTACAACTCCATTTGGAGAATCCGACGAGGACGAGATATTCGAGGCTTCGGGGCGCACTTATGTGTTGCTTGCCGAGTCGCGAACAAAGGGTCGCAGGAACTCGCATCATCTCCATGACTATGATGGGGTACGGTACACTAATCACGACGACTACCCACAGGGTACTGCCTCCTATTACGCCGACCCAGTATATGGTCGAGATGCCGCCTATGACTCTCCGCAGTCACACATCCCCGCACATACCCGACCTCCGACCAGCCACGGCCACATTCGCCGTTCATCAGCAGCAGCAGCAGCCAATGTCCCGCAGAGACCGTCCACAGTTCGTCCGTCGACACAGGCCTACCGTGCCAAGGCTACCGCTGCTCCATCGACAACCAAGGCCACCGAGGCAGATGCCCGAAAGCACAGGATCCCAACCGGCTATTCTTTAAAGAACTGGGATCCTACCGAAGAGCCCATTTTGCTCTTGGGCAGCGTCTTTGATGCTAACAGCCTGGGTAAATGGATTTATGATTGGACCGTTTACCGGGCCGGTGCTAACTCTCCCATTGCCGACATGGCTGGCGAGCTCTGGCTCCTCTTGATTCAGCTCTCTGGTAAGATAAAGCGTGCAGAAGACATCATCGGTCGTGTACGTAGTACCGAAAACAGAGAGACTATGAATGATTTTATTGAGGCAGGTGAGCGCCTCACAGACAAGCTTCGCGCGTTACTCAAGGCGTGTGAGGCCCCTATGCTCAAGGCCGCCAAGAAGAAGCAGTCCGGTTTGGGCAAGAACTCTGGTGTTGAGTTTGTGGACACGCTCTTTGGCCGTGACCGAGAGCTAGCCAAGACGGAGAAATTTATGCAAAGTGTAAGGCTGTTCAGCCTTCGTTATGATGCCAACTGCGAACCAATTTTGCAAAACCCATCTTCTTAAATGATGAGGCCCCCCTTACTGAATAAGATTAAGAACAATCTCATCAAGTCCAGGATAATTAATCCAGAGAGAGAATGTTTCAGAAGCGGCATCACCAAAAGGAAATGTTGCGAACTTGGCCTGGACTTTTTTTTTTTTTTTTTTTAACCATTTCCTTTTACATCAACCATCTCCTTTTACATTTAAAAAAAAAAATTCTTTTAATTTCTTTGATGCAATTGGCAACTTCCTAGGATCTCCCCGGACTACCGAAGTTGAATACGCCTACACCGCCGGATGGAAAGGCCAAAAAAAGAAGAAGAGAGAAGACTGTACACTAAGACTGCCTATTATTTTTTGTTCTCGTCTGTGGATTTCCAATGGATACCCAATCACACGGACTTTTATTTTCATTTCCTATGTTCTGAACTCGGCCTCGGAGCGATGACTGGTTTTACTTTCTTTTTCTTTTTCTTTTCTTTATTTTCTTTTTCGGTTATTCAAAAGACAGATTTCTTTTAGGGCGACCTGTACTACCACCAATGCACACGCGGAGGGGACACCGAGACACGGGGCATTTTTCCATCTAGAGATACCCAACGTTATCATTTCGGGCGCGTCGCGAGCGAGCGGAAGGGAAGAGGGGAAAAAAAAGCGACGGCAAGGTGGCGAGGTTGCCTGTTTTACACGAACTTTATTTTACTGATTTTTATTTTTTTTTGGGATTTAATATGCTGCATATGTTGCAGCAGTAAGGACAGATTATGGATCCAAATTGTTTTTTTCTTTCTTTTCTTGTTGGAGGCTTGTGAGAAATTGGGATACTACTCTACCTACTTGATAGAAGTTTAGTTTATTGCGCAATGATGATGGCTTTTATGAGCTCGAACTATTTATTATTCTCTTTATATGACTTGGCTGAATGTTTTGTGATCTGATGTTTTATTTGTTTTTTTTCTTTTTCTGTTTTTGTGTGTGGAGTGACGAATGAGTAAGGGGCCTTGCCCTGCATTTCGAAGATAATTTATACCGTTTTGTTTTATGTAAAGCTCGCTATTAATATGAAATTTGATATACTTTGATACTGGGTGCTTGCTCATAGGTCCATTCTAGTAAATAAGAATAGCCAAGAGAGAGAGAATGAGAGATTGAGATAGTCTTTATCTTAGAATCTTGTAATGATATTACGTTGACTCAATTTGTAAAAGAGCCCATTTGGCATAGCTTACGGAGTACTATTACTCATTATATTTATTCATCCATGCATGCATAGATTGATTAGAAACTGATGGTCCGTTCATCGGCATGATGGATGAGTCTGGGACAAGGCCAAGGGATGGATCCGATGTTTCAAGATTTCAATTTTTTTTTTTCTATCTTTCCAAAAAGTGCCACTGCTGCATTTGAATACGGGTACGACGCATTTATACAAGCAGAATACTCACACAATCCCATTTATGCCTATGTCGTGGGTGTTTAGGTCCGAACATGTACAAGTAAGCTGAAGGTGTGTGTGTGTGTGGTACGGAGAAATGTTGATGATGATGGGAGGAGCGGGATGCGGCATGAGGCTGAGGCTGATGGATGAGGATTTTTTCTTCATTTATTTGTAGCATCCATGTTTAATAGCTGCATGTTATGTTTGGGGGAATCACATTCCGGGTTCAAGGGGCATTGAATTTAATTGTACGAGGACGTTTTTTCATATCAATGTAACCTTTGTAATCTTATTCAGTATGAATTAATGTGAAAGCGAGATTGCTAAAGTCAGATTCTATTATACTGAGTCTTATTGATTCTACTATACTGAACCGCATAGTATGAAGATATTATGAGTATCTGCAAACTTTCTTTTTTTTTTCTTTTAACGATTATTGAATAGTTCTTTGATATCCTGGTATTGTATTTCCTAATCTTGGATGTAGGTAGAATGACGGGTGCATACGCAATGTTACATCTGAGTCTATGTCGGGAGACTAGAATACGCGCCCGGGAAGTTCTTGGACGCTAGAATCCAAAGGATTTATTAAAAAAAAAAAAAAGAAAAAGAAAAAAAAAAAAGAAAACCAATTGGTAATGAGAAAGAATGAGGCTGGAAATATGTTTAGGGATAATATTAATGAATCTGTGTCGTGCTCATTCGGAGGCTGTATATATATATATATGTCTCATGTTTCCACGTCTCACGACTTGTCTTGCGGGTTTTTCGGTTTCTACTGTGAATTTCCATTACAACATTTGAAGTATGACTGACTGATATTTCTCCCCCTTGTCTCAGGATTCGAATAGAAGAATAAAAAATTTCATCCTGATGTTTCGTAAAGGAAACAGATATACAGACAGAAATGGTTCGCAAACCAACCACTGTGTCTCATTCATCAGCCTCGTCTTGCCTTGTAGCGCCTACCAGAGACATACATAGTCAGGCTGGAATGCCTGTTTAGTTAGTTAGTACGCGCTCTCGCCCCGACCAGCCTCATTTTTTCTACTTCGCTGCATTTCTAAGGCGTAACTACAGATAGATAGATTTCACTTTGTTTGGCTGACGTGGGAGAGAGGATTTTTTTTTTTTAAAAAAAAAAAAAAAAAAAAAAAAAAAAAAAAAAAAAAAAAGAGACAGGGTGGGTAGCAATTAATTAAATTAAACAGGTAATTAGCACATCCACGTTTGATTGAGGACCTGCACTGTACGACGATATATTGGGGCGGATCCAATGTTGCACAGCAGGACGAAAGGGGTTGAGTAAGTAATAGAGTAGTAGAAGAGAGGATAAAAGAGGGGGAATTATCTTAAGCGCACTCCCCCTCCATGTTCCGTTTTGATGGGCTGGCTGGCTGGCTGGCTGGCTGGCTCCTCGTGCGGAGAAAGCGTTGATAGAGGTTGCTTGCCAGGTGGTTGTCCATTCTCACCGGTCTTGGTGCCTACTACTATAATTCTGACGATGTAATTGGAACACACCAAGACGAGTTGCATTAGGCGGTAGTGAGGCAGAGGAATGGAGAGAGAGAGAGAGAGAGAGAGTGAGTGAGTGAGAGAGTGAGAGAGAGAGGAGTTATTTTCTCTGTATAACCCCATACCATCATTGTCCATCGTTGAGTAAGAGGCGTTAAATCTCAGTCTCTGTTGGAGGGCCATATTTGTTCCACCAAGAGACACATCACATCACACTTGTGAGCTTGGGCGAGAGAGCATCACACACACACACACTAGGCCTCTTTTTCTTTTCTTCTTTTCTCAGCCCTGTCATTCTATGGTCACGGAAGATATATATATTGGTTCATGTTGGGGTTCGATAAGGCACCAATTATGAAAATTATCCCAGTTAAAAGATGCCCACTTCTTTTTACTATATTCCCTCCCCCTCACTTAAGTGCCCGACTTTTCTTTCATATGTGGGCATGAATAAGATGTCATTCATGACATTTCAAGTTTAGTTGGTATCGCACGTTTATGGCTTGTCATATCCCCTAAGAAGAGGAAGAAGAATAAAGAGAGGAAAAATAAAAATAAAAATAAAAAATAAATAAAACCAAATAAAAATGAGAAAACCCATTGCATTAAGTTGGGTACCAGTGTGTATGTATAAAAATTGACTGGGAGCCCAGCAGATTCGGAGCGCACCGAAAGCCGTCACTATCCAGCACGGCCCCCAATAGCGTGGCTTGCAGAGCGTCCTGGTTCAACGTTTGTCAAATGTCGGCGCTTATTAGTACGATGACTTTGCATTTAATCCACTCACCTGACGGTTACAATGACGAAAGAAGATCCGAACTATGGGGCCAATGATTTGCGTTGTGGTTGTGGTTGCTGCCTTCAGGATGACACAGTTTTTCTTTTCTTTTTCCCTTTTCCTTTCCTTGTTTCCCTCTTTTACTTCATCTAGGTGGGTTTTCTAAAAGGAAGAGTGAGAGAGGGGGAAAAAAATTCAAGCGGCTGGGAAGCTTCATGTCTTCGGCCGTGGTTCATGCCGTGGGGCTGTGTAATGTGTTACATTAGGACAAGGATGTGGAAAGCGAATCCTTAGACATTGGATGAGAATGCTGCAGGTCCATGTGCTGCGTAGGGCTATGCTATGGCAAAGATGAGCAATAAAAAACAAATCTGATTATTCTGTTCCTCCATATGCATGACTGCATCTTTTCTGCTGTGCTAGAGGAAGGATTTCGACCTGACAGACGTCTTACTTACATCCGCCAGCTGAACATGATATGGAGTCGTCATCAGTGATCTAGTCAGCTTGGGGAAGAAAAGAAAGAAAAGAACTCCCCCCCCCAATCCATGGCTACAATTCAGATTACACCAACCAGACTGGACACAAGACACACAAGGGGAAATAAATCCTATCCCCCCCCTCCTCATGTACATGGAAGTAAGAACGAGAACGTAAACCTGTTGGGAAAGACACGGTATGTTTCACCAATTCCACATTGCTTTTAAACGATAACCGCTTTTGACTTGAACGCATCTGCAGCACGGCACGCTGCATATCAACTTGCTCCATGTATGTACATGTAATGCGGCCATCCAAGGCAGGCGTTCGTCTTGCTGCAAAAGTACGATAGTCTGTGCGTAACCGAATATTGGCCTGTCTTTGAGGCCTGACATAAATTAATGTAGTAAGGAACGCGAGTACTACTACTACTACTACTATTGGGATCCACCTACTTTATCGGTTCTTATTCCTCGCTTATGTACTCCGTATTTCGTACTTTGTGTATCTTACAAGTTCGCCGGTATCAAGTAAAAGGAGCCGAGATTAGAGTGGGTTGCTAAGCGATCATCAGGCAAGGGCTTGCCGGAGGCCGGCCGAACCGGACCGGATCGGATCGGAGGCAGAAACGCCGGTCGATCGGAGCAGCCGTTCGGATATGAGAGGGTACTGGGGGCTCTGATTCGTGGGGGCCGGGGCCTAGGATGGAGGTTTTCTTTAAAGTTAGTGTTATTCTCGTTCCGTATTTTAAATATCAAGTACTTCTTATAAAGTATTACTATCGTCAAAGATAGCCGTGTAGATGTTCCGCATCAAGTATAATCTTAGGCCCGCTGTCAGTGGCCTTGGTCTTCGGCTTGATCTTGGTGTGATTTATATGGTATGCTTCGAGATTAAACCGGTATGGGCTAGAGTTAGAACTACGGAGCATAGTAGCACATGTCTAGAATCGTTAGCACATTGGGTTTACAAAAAGACAAATCTCATACTCCGTAATGAGACCAAAACGTCTGAGTGCTGGAGACTTGCTATTTTTCTTGAACCAAAAGATAATTTTTTGCTGTCTCTTTCCATAAGATTGCGATGCTATGGAGACAAGATAGCATCGACTCTGAAGCAACGAATACTGTTAAGGAATTGGGAAATTTGCCATGGGGCTCAAAATGAGAGTGTACTAATATATCCTTGAGAACCGGCATACATATCATTCCATTTGAAACATGATTCCCATATCCCATACTAAGTCACTGGAATGGTTTAACCACGATGAAATCAAACAGCGTTGTTGTAAATATGAACTCTAGAATTACGGATGACACTATGGCTATGAAGCGGGATGAGTCTACTTGGTGTTTTCTTAGATGTCGTTTGAAACGGATGATTGTTACGTACGCCCAGAGATTGGAAGTGGTACTCATTGGCGAGGCATACAAGTTTATCTTGTGAACCTCAATATGGTTCTGAAACTAGGAACTCGTAGAAGTATTTTAGTGGAATTGGAAATTGAAGAAGGAAATACATTTGTAAATTCTTGTTACAGTTCACGACTTGAAAACTACTCAGAGATTTTGTTATACATCTTAGAAGCCGCAATTGTACAACGATGGCTCGGTAGAATCTGCTTGGATGTAGTAGAGTATGTGAAAATAAAGACCTCTCCTAGTTAAGTCCTATAGCTCTATTGGAAAATGATTCATAGAGCCTTACTACTAGGAATCCTATCACATGTGATGATAGCCACTGCTATACATGTTTTCACATTAATCTCTCCTGTATTGTAGCAGCTAGGCATTCTCTCAGCTTACTGATCGCTGCTGTTGTAGCTATCCTCGTTGTGAGAAGGAGGCTTGGCTGATAATTAAAGTATTTCCCAATACTGCTTTAGGATATTTTATTAATGTTTAATTTTTCTTCTTCTTTTGGCACATCAAGATGCAGTCTCTCAGTGAATGAATGGCTTGTTGCTAAAGTCCAAGATAGCTCGTCAACAAATAATATCTCGACCCATGTAGAGGAGGTGGCATAAATAAGACAGACAAGAGTCTATTGTGCATAAAGGATGTCGTGCTAGATTGCGCAGAATGTTGCGAACTTCTCCATGTTGGAACTTTTTCTACTTACTGTAGTGAATGATCTTAGTCCACTACTACTACTTTCACAGTGATTGCATGAATTAAGTGCCATAAATCTATACTAGAGCAAGATAAGTGAGTTTTAAATAAGCTGTAATCGTTAAGGCGTATAGGCCATTGGAATAGATTCGTAGTTTTAGATACGGAGTATAGAGTACTCCAATTGCCTAATCAAATTGGTGGTTTTATTTCCCCAGATTAACATTAATATCATTAAATATCATAAAAGTAATACTAAACATATAGATGAACATTATTAGCAGAATAACAACTGTCACAGCAATGCTAGCCATCACTCAGCCATTCCATTGTGATATCAGATTCATGGCATACGATATGCATATGTTGAGCTAT
>JACBYL010000952.1:0-13969 GCA_015266385.1 Trichoderma oligosporum
TTTCCTTTGTTTGAAAATTGTCCTAGTGAGGGCGATCACTAGGATCATGGCACCTCATGGGGACCATCGAATATCTCATCGAGATTTCGAGATTGCAGTAGATTAGTATCACAATGTGTATTTGTCTGTATATACGTGGCTACGTTTAAACACCCGAAGATGACGCCTTTCTCTCCTGCAATCTGATGGTACATACTCCGTACATATAAGGATATTAAAAATATGGATGCTGATGTTACTCACTTGCTACGTCTAACGCTGAGATAAGCTTGATAGTTCCATCGATCGTCTGTTTATATGGTACTGTAAGGATAACTGCTTATTATTAGTGAGCCGGAGTATCCTGTGCTCGTGGTTCTGTCCGGCTCATTCTCCGCAAGTCAATGTAAAGTAATGAGCATATATGGAGTCTTTCGTACCATAAGCACATACTTC
Source organism: Trichoderma oligosporum (assembly GCA_015266385.1). NCBI lineage: Eukaryota > Fungi > Ascomycota > Sordariomycetes > Hypocreales > Hypocreaceae > Trichoderma > Trichoderma oligosporum. The sequence goes on from JACBYL010000952.1 coordinate 436, forward strand.
TAGATGCTCCGTTCACAGTACATCATTGCATTTCATTTATATGAATGCAACCCATCTACTTGTCAAGTGACAGATAATACGACTGCTAGAAAGAGAAAAAGTCAATCAAGGCTGCCTCCATAGGTATGTATGACCATATAGCCACTCACTATATTTCGCATTTCCTAAACCCTTCATCCTCTCCTCTACCCATATAAGCTATTATTTGGATTCTTTCACCAGATACATTCCAATCTTCAATACTATTAGTCTCTCATCCCTCCCTCTCTCCCCTCTTGTCTAACAAACTTTCGTCCCCCACATCACCAACCCGCTCTTTTACGTACTTGCAGCATGTAGCTCATCCCCCGGTAGAAGATGATCGTGCTGCAACGCTTAAATAGTCACAAGATGTAATCGGACTCTCCACAAACACACACACACACACACACACTCTCTCTCTCTCTCATTCATTCTCCACTCTGCTTCTCAAAAGCTGCGTCTTCTCCGCCCATGCCATGCATTAAAGATAACAATCGTATTATGTATTTCTCACTCAAACTCAACCGTCAGAAGGCAGGCAAATACCAGTCATATATTAGTGTCATCACCCGGTCATCTTCGCCTCCAATCAAGTTACTTTTTCGCATCTTCTTTCCATTTATAGCCTCTTTCTAGTTCACATTAGTTTCATGCACAGAGACATACTCGTACATATCTCACCCACTCAGGCAGCTAGCCAAACTATTGCCGAACAAAGTCCAGCTGATCATTTCCACACACCCAACGCCCGTCAGCAGCCAATAACGCGTCCCATGTGCGATCAAATTCCGATGACAGACCACGCCAAGAAATGAGATTCTTTTAAAGATTATGCGTGAAAGTCATGGTTTACTCTGCAAGTCAGTCTCAGGGTGTGACTACTAGTAGGCTTTATCAGCCCGCCTGGATCAATCCCCGGGAAACTGAGCGTCCTCCATAATAGCGAGATCCTCTTGAATTTCGTACTGGCCCATATTCGCTAGTTCAGTGCTTCATGGATATAATTGTTGAAGTAGAGATTAACATCACAATCCGATATGGTGTAGTGGCTAACATCGCTCGCTCTCAGCTTCTGGTTGAAGATCCGAGCAGCCCTGGGTTCGATTCCCAGTATCGGAGACTCAATTTTTTTGGTGCTTTTTGCTTTATTTGGGCTTCTTTTTTGGGCTACACCACATACGTATCAAATATTCACAGTTTTTAGTTTTAAAAATAAAATAAAATAAAATAAAATAAATAAATGTCAATGATTATTTATATAATTTCATCTGAGAGAGAAGATTTAGGACAAGTGCCAAAATGTCAATGAATAAGCAAGGTACTTGTGGTACCTACAGATCAATCAAAAGTGCCTCCAACTCCAAGTGATGCTTCCGATGGCAGATTGCGCTTTGCAGATTGCCTAGCCCTTGATTAACCCCCTATCCCACCAGAAGTCCAAGCTTACCAACCAATATCCAAACAAAACATAACAAAACAAAACAAAACATAAACATAAACAGACGAAGTAACCTCCCCATTATTAACATGTAAATGCTTGAACCACCAACGCCTTGTAGATGCTATACCAGATAGCCAATAGTCAATGTTGAAATCAGAACCCCGAACCTGATACAAAATAGAATTCCACCAAACGCCGCCCAATGCAAGATGGTTTGATTAACAGTCCAAGGCGCTTTCGACCATTTACTCCTTATCTGGGAGCACGAAGCGCACCTTCTTCTTTGGCTTTGCAGTCTTGACATTAACACTAGCATCACTCATCAACTCTTCCTCGGTCTCTTCTTCAATGGACCACACATCGGGGCTGGGTTCCCTCCAGAGATGGTCCTGTCGCACGCGAGTAGAAAGGCTTCGGGTCTGCTGGCGGCGAGTTCCGCGAGTGTTTGTCCTGCCCCTACGACTCGGCGCTGGTACGGAGTTGGGAGAGAGGAGGGCATTAGCCGTAAGGCCGAAGACGGGGCTTTTGGCTCGGAAGCGGAGTCCGTTCATGGTGAGATCCCGAAGGGGAGTCATGAACGAGGGGGTCGGGGGTGAGAAGCGAATGTATTCCTCATCGTCATCATCGTCGGTGGTGAGAGCATCCGAATCAAAGTCTGGGGAAGCGGGCCGAGCATTGTCAGGCTTGCGAAGACCCTCGAGAGAAGAGGGACTGACGCTGCGGACGGCCTCGCGAGGTTGACTGGCGTCTTCAATGCCCGCATCAAAATCCATTATGTCAACATCCAGGTCCATCATATCGACATCCTCGTCGTCTGTGGGGATGGGAGTGAGGAAGTAGGTGAGCGGGTTTTCATCAATGTCCTCAAGGAGCGGTCGAGGCTCAGTGCTGGCCCTCTTCTTGATAGACATGGCTGGAGTCAAACGGAGCTGAGTTGGTGGCCAGGATTCTCGACGAGAGATGAACACCGATTCAGTGGGCATGTTGTATTTGGCTGGAGAGTGTAGATGAATGGATGATGGATGGATGGATGGTAGGGGCGTTATATAGAAACTAACGTAGGCAGCTTAACTAGGGTAGATAGGACTTTGTTGATGCCTTCAAGCTGCCACCTAAGTGAATGACTCAGAAGAGGACTGATATGAGTAAGTCTCTGAGTGTATGTATGTATGCCTTTTTAAGATTCACGCGGGGAAAAAAGAAAGACCAAGAGGTCACTGACCGGCGGCGCCGGCGGTATGATGATGAACAGCCACGGAAAGAAAAATAAAAAGTTAAAAAATCCTTCCACCGGGAAAACGAAAGAAGACCTGGGTCCAGAATATCAAAAGAAGCCTCAAGAGTAGCTGAAAGTGAGCCTGGTGTTGAGGTAGCGAGATAAGCTGCAGATATATACTGCAGGCAGCGGGTATGCCGACTGGATAAGAAACATATCCTATAATGTAAGGCCCCTCCACACCTTTTCCCAGGAAAGAAACAAAAAAGACAGATAACATGTTAAAAACGTCACCAATGCAGCTTGTGATTGTCCTATTTCATAGCCCGTAAAGGGGAGGGGGGAGGGGGGCACGGTTACGGTTGGCCTTGTGAGGAGCTATCACGGTGGTCATCAGCAAGCCGTAGATGAGAAAGCTGCGCCCACGTGAAGGAGGCCTATGAGAGTCCGTCTGGGACTGATCCACCTAGTGTGTGACAGTCTAGGTTACCGTCTTATCATTTCTCATAATAAAAAATTAACAAAAGACATGGGGAGCCCTTTTTTTTGCCCGGAACCAGTCACGAGAGTGACAGCCGATTCCAAGAGGGCTGAAAACAAAAAGAGGATGGCGGGGGGGCCTAACATGATGCGAGGATGGCTTTTTCCTGGACCAATATCCAATAATCTGCCGCATGAGGCTTGGAACTGGCATTCCAGTCACCGTCAATAGTTGGAACGAGCCATGGCATGAATCTAAAAAAAAAAAAAACTTCATTCCAAAACATGAGGCGAATAGCGAGCCAGAGAGCATGACGCGGGGGAGACAGCGTGGGGCTTGTCAAACTACTGGTAGCGAAACCCTTTGTTATGTAGAATCTCTTGGTCTTGTATCGTAAGCTGAGACTAGGGCACACCATCAACCGCGAGAAACAAAGGGCCATATGACTCTTTATCAAGGGGTTGTTGGTTCAGAAGCTTTGCAGGGAGAGTGAGGGAGGATGGATAATGGGTTAACGAATGGCTACATCCCCCCGCTTATCTGGTGGGTTGAAATCAGGTCACGCCTGGTTTGAAAAAAAAGAAAAGAAAATCGAGCATGAATTCCATCTGCATGATTTGCATATACGATCGAAGAATTCTTTGCTGGATCGGAATCATAGCTCCGTAAAAACGTGCCGGACCTGTGAGAGCCGCACGTTTGAAGAGCCCCCTTCACGATGCACGGTTCCTTGCATAATGGTTTCTGCGGAGGGGCGCCTAGTAAATGTAGATACACCAGGCAATCATGATGATGATGATGATTATTATTATTATTATTATTATTATTATTATTATTATTATTATTATTATTATTACAATTATTATATTATTATTATATTATTACTACTTTGATTGTCGTTATTTTCCCATCTCGATTAAAGAATCGAAGTTTGTTTATTGCTAGGTGTACTTAAAAAAAGAATAAAAACGCCGCGAGGCCGCAGCTAATTACGCCGTCCCAGGCGGAAACTTCGGCTACCGATGTCGATTTACTATATAGAGAGCACTTAGTATGATACAATTAGCATTTACTACGAGTTTCTAAGTATTGATCTATCTATCTACATATACGTTGCCTAGAATAGGGCTACCACTTAACTTTAAGGAATGTCTGCTGATTGCTTGAGCCTCTCAGCACGACGAATGCGGCAGTCTAGCTGACGACCGGGTAGACGATGCCTCGTAAGCTTTCCAATGTTCAACGTTTTAGTGCGGGCAATCTGGGAAGCTCTGACAGCCCATCTCAAAAGCCAGTTTTCTGTTCCGTGTATGCTTCCAGATGATGTGGATCGCAATTACAGCTAATTAGGTGAATAAATACTTAATGAAAAGAAAATCCAAAGAAAGTAAAAATATAAAAATAAAAAGAATTTGCCACTTCCCAATATAGTACCGGTTGCTCGGCTTCTATGAAAAGAGTGTGCTTCATATGATGGCGGTGCAAACTTTTTTCTTTTTATTAAAACTCTCATGAGACCTCGACATGGTAGTAGATGAATGGATGAATGTGATGAGAGAAACCAATATTAAAAATTCACTCAAATACGTCATAGATAGAAAAGAAGCAGGATAAAGGGGAAAAGATGTGGTTTCTCCTCTATTTTCTCCTCTACTATCTTCTCCCCCTCTGCTCCGTAGTATCCTGGCGAACTCATGGTAAGCATGACCAAAAACAGCCGAGCCAAGTTGTGATCATGCCAGGCTCGCAACCCGATAATAAGGTCGGTTCGGTCCGCCGGGGTAAGAAGAAGAAAAGAAAAGAAAAAGCATGCGACCTCAGCAATTACAACCAGATCTACCTACCATATCTATCCAAGTACGCACATCACAACTAAATAGTTTCTTGTTCACAGAGTGAGTACTCTAGACTTCTTCCATCTTCTTCTGCCAAGAATTATGTACAAGTATGTACCAGGTCCTAGTCGTGGGATCTGAGCACCTGATCTGGGTATGTTTTTATTTCCCGCCTGCTCCATCCCAGTATGGAATTATAATCCCGCTCTTTTTCAAGCCAAGCTACCCCCCCCTGCTCGTGCTTTGCAGCAGTGCCATCTGATTAGGGACGATGACGCCATGTCGGACTCTTCGGGACTTTCAGGTTGCCTTTTTCGTTCATGTGTGTCCTGTAACTTGTTCTTCTTGGTAGCTGCAGTGGCCTGAGTTGATATTTTGGCCAACTTGTAGGTTTTTATCACCAATTCGCAATTGAGCGACGGAGTATTTGGTAAGTCTTTTTTATAACTATTTCCTTACATACCTTACCTACGGTACTCAATACTCCGTATACCTTACTTGTTTACCTTGTATTCCATTTCTCATAGCCAAATGCTAGTTACACAGTGTTACGTAGACTACCAAGGAATACGAAAAGCGCTTTGAATGATTCATACACGTATTCCTCTGATACTGTATCCTGTACCTTGTATGAGATGGAGTATTTTCAAGTATACACACAAACTTTCTATTCTTCCCGATGCCTGACATATCCTCAGCGGACTTGATCCTTTTTCTTCTTTTTTCTTCTTCTTTTTAAGTTAGTATTATTTTATTATTATTATTATTATTATTAGACTAACGAGGCGATTACGTGGTGCGTTTCACGGCTTCTTGCAACGGGTTACCTCAACCAAGTGTGCATTTTCGTTGTCTTCGGGCCTGATTGTGCCGAATGAGGAGAAATGGCCTCTTTACCGCCGCTTGGCAACAAAATATGGGATGGTTACTCCATACCGACACTATCATAACCTAGCCGGACCAACTGCCTAGGTAGTAGGTAGACTACGGATGCATACATACTACATACTTGTACTACTACTACTACTACTGCTACTACTACTACCAAGATAAGAATCTGATTGAGCCGTACTTTGTAGTATTACTCTGGAACCCCGGCATTTGCGTAGCTGTACAGTAGTTCACCCCCCCCTGTCGTAGTCCTAGTCGCGCCAAGAGCTCAGTAATCGGCGCCAATAGAAGCGGCCTTTGGATCTCTTAGAGGGAAACTCTCGGCTCGCGCGGAGCATCAAATGATGATGTCTTGAGAATGTTGCCGACAGTTACATAAAGACAAAGGCAACGCCCCGGAGCTTCGGATGGCTTTTTATTACAAACATCCAACTTGACACCTGTTCTCACTACATCTTATACATCTCATACATTAGTAGCGAATGCTCATCACTTTTTCTTTTTTCTTTCTCACTCTTACCTTTTTCCGCTGTTAGTTCGCGGACGGAACTTCGCGGGTTTTATCCTACTTGCCTCGTTGGTAGTCTTCTTCCGGCTTGGAAATCGGTGTACGAAGTACAATAAACAGCCACCTGGTACCTTATCATACATGTACCCACGTGACGAATAAATCATTTTGATTGCTCCGGATTCATCCAGTCTGCAAAAGAAGCGAATCATAGCTTAATAGAAGAGATATCTCTTTCTCTCCCTCTCTATACATATATCTTAGGGACCAACATCTTTTAATAGGTCTGGCAGAAAGAAGGTCACAAGAAAGCAAAAAAAAAAAAAAAAAAAAAAAAAAAAAAAAAAAAAAAAAAAAAAAAAAAAAAAAAAAAAAAAAAAAAAAAAAAAAAAAAAAAAAAAAAAAAAAAAAAAAAAAAAAAAAAAAAAAAAAAAAAAAAAAAAAAAAAAAAAAAAAAAAAAAAAAAAAAAAAAAAAAAAAAAAAAAAAAAAAAAAAAAAAAAAAAAAAAAAAAAAAAAAAAAAAAAAAAAAAAAAAAAAAAAAAAAAAAAAAAAAAAAAAAAAAAAAAAAAAAAAAAAAAAAAAAAAAAAAAAAAAAAAAAAAAAAAAAAAAAAAAAAAAAAAAAAAAAAAAAAAAAAAAAAAAAAAAAAAAAAAAAAAAAAAAAAAAAAAAAAAAAAAAAAAAAAAAAAAAAAAAAAAAAAAAAAAAAAAAAAAAAAAAAAAAAAAAAAAAAAAAAAAAAAAAAAAAAAAAAAAAAAAAAAAAAAAAAAAAAAAAAAAAAAAAAAAAAAAAAAAAAAAAAAAAAAAAAAAAAAAAAAAAAAAAAAAAAAAAAAAAAAAAAAAAAAAAAAAAAAAAAAAAAAAAAAAAAAAAAAAAAAAAAAAAAAAAAAAAAAAAAAAAAAAAAAAAAAAAAAAAAAAAAAAAAAAAAAAAAAAAAAAAAAAAAAAAAAAAAAAAAAAAAAAAAAAAAAAAAAAAAAAAAAAAAAAAAAAAAAAAAATAGAAAAAAATAGAAAAAAAGGAAGAAAAGAGAAGAAGAAGAAAAGAAGAAGAAGAAGATAAAAGAAGATCACAACCACTCACTTGTATGGTGTGATAAGTCAGATTCACTGCCAACCGTCGCGCATTTCGGTAGTCCAGGATGTTTCGGTCTATCGTCGCAATCATTCTGTTATTTTGCGCTCTCGTCGCTTGGAGTAGCACTCTTTTCATCCTCAAAGTAGACTCCATCGAGCCTTGGTTTGACTCAGTTCGCCGGGACAGTGGCCTCGTTCTCAACGATAAACCTCAGGATCTGGAGTATGAACCTACGAGAATGGACGTTACTACCAATAGCCCTACTATACCACTAAGAATGGCTTCTTTCAACATCAGATTCGCTAACTCAAGAACCGTCGGTGATGAGAAACCTTGGCAAGTGCGGGGACCTAAGCTCGTCAACGAAATCATCTTCATGACTGCTGGCCATGAAAATGCCTTTTTGTGTCTCCAAGAGGCACTGTACTCGCAAATTCAGGATATCCAGTCTGGTCTAGGCCCCTCATGGTCTTTTATCGGCAGAGGACGCGATGACGGGAAGAAGAAGGGAGAATTCTCCCCCGTCTTCTACCGCTCTGATGTCTGGCAAGTTGAACGTTATCAAACGCGCTGGCTGAGCACAACTCCTGAAAAGCCATCAAGGAGCTGGGGTGCAGCTAACAATCGCGTCGTCACCATGGGAGAGTTCTCCCACAAAGTTACCGGCACCAGAGTCGTAGTCATGAGCACGCACTTTGACTACAGAAGTGTCAAGGCTCGTCGGCACAGCGCCGAGCATCTGATGCAATACGCTCGCGAATGGAGCCAAGGCGAGAATACCTCTGCTGTCCTCATCGGAGGAGATTTCAATAGCACGCCCGATGACGTGGCCTACCAGCTCATGACAGCCCCCGAGTCGGGCATGTCCGACATTGCGAATCTGCTTCCCAATCAGAAGCATTATGGAAACCGTTTGACTTACACAAGCTTTGGGGAGCCAAATGAGTGGCCCCAGCGGATTGACTTTCTGTTCATCCAGGAGCCTCGCACAGCCGTCGTGAAAACGTTTGGTGTATTGGCCAACAGCTTTGACGACGGGATCCGTATGTCGGATCACCGACCCGTTGTATCAGACCTTGATATCGCTGTTAGTCCCTCATCATGAAGCTGGATAGAGACGGATATCAAGCGCTCCCATTCAACGGGCCGTCTTGAAGCCGACAGTCGACTTTTCTTCTTCTCCTTTCTCCCCCCCTCTTTTTAGAACGGCACATCTCTTTATCGAGCTTTTGAAATGCAATTCCCGGATAGAAGGGCACAGGAAGACGTATCTCGAATACCAAGCCTCCAAGCAAGAGCTGAAAAGGCAATATTGGCGATGAATACTCACTGCCAAGTTCACAAAAATAATAATATTATTATACCCCGGAATCTCAGCCGATTTACCAAAAGGAAAGAGAAGATACATGATTACCACGTCCGCTTTCACCTACATTTTATGAATTATGCATACATTTGCATACGAGTTCGGAATATGGCATAGTGATGCCTGCTACCACAAAATTCAGTCGCATACCTACATATGAGCACTCAAACACTCTGCATGCTACCACGCATAGCTATGCTGACACCCGCCGTGACCGGCCGTGAATATTTCGGGGAGACGAAGAAGGACTACTTCGGCGCGGACGCTCACATTGGCAATCCCTGCGCTGCCACTAACCCTTCCGCTACTTTTTCATCGTTCGTTCATTTGGCCAGCTCAGCAATACATACGAGTGGGAAGACCTGCAAGTTCCTCCTCAGCTACATCCACCGCAGTCAACTCGCCGTCTCTTTGCAATCTGTCGCCTCTGATTTGGCGAATGCTGTGAAATATGAAGATGCTGGAGAAACCATGTGGTGCTTGGTCATGACATTCGTTGGCTAAAGTAGTTTATATGGAACGAGACTTTGTACATATATATATATATATATATATATATATATATATATATGCACTCTGCTCCTGGGAAATAGCGGTGAGGTTGTCCATTAATCCAGCTTGTTGGCCAGCTAGATTGAGATTGATCAATAGCGAGACTTGTAATTGATATCTCAGATTCTCTCTCTAGCATACGATCAATTCCGACTGGCGATTACAGAGTAGATAGATCGTAAATAGGATACGACTAATATGCGATATGCAATATTATTATCATTATCACTGCACATATGCAGTATCAACTACCTTTTGTTCTCGCACCCCCCCAAGTGTCATTTATTCTCGTCATTCATGACTTGGTAGGCAGATGAGGTTACTTCATCTCTGCAATGTGCGTGCAATGTGTGTTATAATAGAGATAACATGCAGCATTGCAGCTCTTTTGACGATTGAGAGATTCGGTTAGAAAATAAAAAAGAGCATAGTTGCAGTGGCCCTAAAAAGCCAAATTTTAAGACATCATGCACGCGCGTTTAACCAATAAATATGTGTGAAGCTGCTTTATCTGAAACAAAGACAGCAGGTATGAACGCGACGCGGCTGATATATGGGAGAGCCAAATATAGCCCCATATACAGAGCAGTGCGCAGTTATACTATCAAAGTGCATATGCGGAGTATCTACGCCTACAGCAGGCTAATAATAGTAATTTATCAAGGCACCTCGCCCCTGGCTATTATCCTCGGAGTGATGTTTTCTTAAAATAAGGGCAAAGGCTTATAAGGTGAATTGCCGACTGGAGGCAGATACTAATACTTACTTGCGCATAACCACCTCCTACATGTATGCACAGAGTGAGTATGCATGATTGGTCAAGCTCAGATGATGGGTTTATTTTTGTTCAGGAAACGACTTCCGTGGTATCCATTTGATGACAGCTTAATTACTTATATATGTCCAAACATTTATAATAATATAGAGACGGTTAGCCAACTCGTCATGCTTCGGCCCCCAATAAATTCTAGACGAATTACTACATACATACCATGTATGTAAAAATGGCCCCCCCCAGGCATATCTTAAAGCAAAGCACGTCAAATGTCTCGTCAAAATACCCATCTTAGAGTGGCGCTGCTGCAAGGGAAGAGAAGCATTCCCTCTTGCATTCCTTTCGACCAGTCAGCTGCCTTTACACAGCTCATTGTGAGACAAAGGTACTGTTGCTGTCGACGTTGGCTTTTTACTACCACCACTACTACTACTACTACTGCTGCTGCTGCTGTGTTCTTGTGCATGAAATACTGATTTTGAGGCTGTCGAATGACTGGACTGTGAGAAGAAAACTGTCGCTACAGCTTTGATCAAGTGGCACTACAGCTAGATATTGTGATCAAAAGTGTGAATGCTTCAAGTAGCACGAAAATATGGTGGGCTGATGGTTCTAAAGAGCCAATCAAGTCATGGACATTGACCGGTTTTAACAATATATATGATCATGAGATTCAAAACGCGCCCATGGAGCAGCAGTGCAATATATATCTCATATATCGCGTGGGAACTGGCGAGATAAACACTGCAGCTGGTGTTCTTGTACGTCTGGAGGGGGGGGGGGGGGGGGGGTGGTTCAAACGTAACACTGTGCTTGCATTCCTCTATGTTCAGGCATATGTTTGATATTTGGATAAGAGAGGATGGTGGTGGGTAAATGATAGTCACGGGTGACTTAATGTTCATTCATTCATCGTTGCTTGCTAGCTTGAGAACATGGGGAGATGACGGGGAAATGGTCCAAGGAACTATCAGCACTAACTAGGTATTATGGAATCGTGTAAAAGAGTGATTCCCCGGAAAGTAATAACCCTGGTTCTCATGGCACTAGATGGGAAATCTTTGTTGATATCATATCATGAGTGTTGAGGCATCTGGAAGAGAAGGTCGGGAGGTGAGGTGGTGTGGAGGCACATGAAGTACGGGAGAGGCCGGAAGCCGAGACAAGCAAAAGGACGGGGGCCGGCGGAGTGGGGCGAGGGGGGAAGAGCCGGACTATCTATCAGCTTCGAATACTTGTTGTTGTGTAGAAGTGAAGACCATAGACAGACCTAAAGCAAGGGCTGTGTTGATGAATAGAAGGAGTACGGAGTTATTGTCCATGTATTCGGTAGGCCAACTTGCAGCCGCACAGCCCGGCTGTGAGATGCGGGACGAACATGGTACTACTATGTATGTATACTATTACTACGGAGTACTACTACTAGTTATTTAGAAGCATGGCATGGGTCTGCCGGCAGCATGGGATGTGGACACGGAAACCATGGGAATAGTGGACAAGGGTGTGTGTGCGAGCAAGTTCGATCATGCATAGCTGCAATACTCGTAAGTAGGACATAATTTTTGTACTCTATCGGATACTATTTGGAAGGCATTTTTTGAGTCATCAGGCTGAGCAAAGCAAAAAAAAAATCTGCAGGCAAAATGAAAAAGAAAAAGAAAAAAGAAAAAAAAAGAAAAACGGTTGGCCAAGAATTTCTTCCGCCAAGAGTATGACTCGGAGAGGAGAGAGAGGAGGGGGGAGTGTACTTGCGTAGCCAACAGATGCTATCCTATGAGCAGTCGAGTACGCATCGGGTCTGCATGACGATGACGCTCGACGATTGGGCTTCAATAACAAAATGGTGGGGGGAGGGACTTTGTGACTTTGTGTGAGTTGGCACTCCACAAGTCCCTCTCTTCCCTCTCTCTTCCTTCACCAGTCAAACAAAGCAAGGACTGATTTTCTCGCTTTTCTGACCACTTTTCTTTTTTACTTTACATGAGCAAACTGGAACACCAATCTTTTGGAGCTGTCGTGAGATATTTGACTGCATGTAGAGGACTTGGTTGGTTGATAGAGTTTCTTTCTTTCTTTTTTTTTCTTTTTTTTTTTCTTTTTTCTTCTTCACTGGTTGTAAAGAGGGTTCGAAGATGGGAGAATTTTTTCGTTTGGATCGGCTATATGATGCTGATGGCAGGGTTGATACCCAATGACAACCCAAACGTTTCGTTGAAGTAAAAATTGGGCAGAAAAGACGACAAAGTAAAGGGGAGAATAACAAAAAAATAACAATAACAATAAGAATGGGAATATGGGAATATGGGAATAGTCGGTGGCTGTACGGAGTACAGTAGAGTAACATGAATAAGGTGGGAGGGCATGATGGCTTACACCCCCTTGTTCGGGCTCTCAGAAAGATATATTGCAACAGATTACGAAGTACACGGAGTACACGGAGTAATATTATAGAGTACGGAGTAAAAAAAAAATCCCCAATACTTTGTAGTAGTAGTAGTAGTAGTAGTAGTAGTAGTACTTTTTGTCATGACTATAGTACTATTATAAGGCAACAAGTAGGCCTATATTCATTCGTACGAGTACATCGGTGGTGTGTCACTAGCTTAATCAAAGAATTACCTCTCATAAGCAGCAAGGCTATCATTCTAGAAAAGAGAGAAAAGATCCCTTCATTCCATGACAGCTGGCAATGATTAGACCCTGCTGTTCATTCAGTCTCCACGGGTGGCGATATTCAGGATGATTTTGTTAAAGAACAAGAAAAAATTCTCATTCAAGTTTCAGCCAGACGAACAACTTGTTTCACATCAAAAGGGTGACCCAAGGCGGCGGGCACCAACGGGCAGAGACGAGCCGCAGCCTGGGCCGAGACTCTCCACAGTTGGGCTTGAATGCTTTTCTTCTGGCGCAACCGCCAATCCATTTTGGCGGCTCTACCCGGGTTCAACTTGGCAAGGAGTTTTTTTTATTTTTATTTTTTATTTTTTTATCTTACTTTCAATTTAATTTTAATTTTATGTTATATTATTTTGATTTGGTTTTATATACTCTCAAGGTGGGAGTTGATGAAGGAATGAGAAACTATTGTATTGTCCTCTCCATTTTCGTGTCATACTTGTACACTGTGTCTTCCCTGATCCCGGTCTTGATTGATAGATGGAATGAGCGTTGAGAGTACAGTGACGTCGTTTCCCGCTATGAAGAGATTTTTATCTTTTGTTGGGCGTCTTCTAGGCATGATTCCAACTCACTCAAGTTGTCGTCGTCGTCGTCGTCATCGTCGTCGTCGGCCTGAAGAAAAGTACTAAAGACGAGTGGATGGATGAAGTTGCTTTATTTATTTATTTATTTATTTATTTATTTATTTATTTTT
>JACBYL010000953.1:0-33496 GCA_015266385.1 Trichoderma oligosporum
CTCCCCCTCCCCCTCCACCTCCTCCCCGCTTCTAGTATATACAAGTAACTAACTACAAGTAAGTGCCGACTCCGTATCTCTACGGAGTACTTTTGTTATATCTCGATATCAAAACAGCCAGCCCCCGGTTTCTAATCAAGCTTTTTACTACCTTACAAGGTGGGTAACCGTGCTTGGATGACATGTCATCTCTCTCTCGTATTTGTTCGACAGTCATTGACAGGGTTTCGTTCGTAATCATCATGCATCCAACTTTAAATAATAATAATAATAATAATAATATCGCAAAGCAATGGTACGTATATATACAAAGGTAAGCGCCATGCTATGTAACTACTAAAACAAAAAACGCCAGTAATCCATCTAAGCTCTGTGGACAGATATGCAAATACAACCCGGCCCAGTAGCTAGCAGGGGTGGAGGGTGAGAAGAGGGAAGAAGGCAGTTTTCGTCTCGGGAGGGCAAACATCCGACGCCAGAAACGATGGTGGGGGAGCCAATAATCAGCCAGTAACTACGGACTACTCGTATGAAACTGTAAGGATGATTGTTATTTTGCTTGTGATTCTCTGCAGCCCTCTCAGCAATGAATGGCAAGGGGTGGCGCTTCAAAGCCTGTATGCTTTGCTTTGCTTTGCTTTGCTTTGCTTTGCTTTGCTTTGGATTTGAGTACAGACGGACGACGGTAGGGCTCGGTGGGATTCAGCCGCTTGATGGAAAAGAGTAAATTGTCCGCAGCTAATAGGTGGCTACCTACTTACTTAGTATAGTAGTATAGTAGCCTATGTTTGAGATTGGGAATTACCTAGAAAGCAATACCTAGATAGATATGTAATTATCGCAATTTTTCTTCTTATCTTTTTCCTTCCTCTTTTCCTTTGTCTGGATTCATCCTGGCTTAAACATCATTGAAGCTCTCTCAGCCTTCTGATAACCCTAGCCCTACCTTACTAGTAGATATTTCTCATTACACCATCTTCGTCTTAATACGGAGTACCTCAATATCGGTTCGGTTGTATGTATCCTCACTTGCCCTCTCAGCCCATGGTATCCCATCTTACACACACTAATGCTTCAAGGTCTTCATGAACCCATCCCATATCAATCAATCAAATAGGTACCTTCAGTAACTTCAATGACATATCCACATCCCGCTCTCTGTCCCTTTTTTTTTTTTTTTTTTTTTTTTTTTTTTTTCTCGGCCGACAATTCCTCCGAACCGAAACTCCGGATTAATTCATCTAACCGGTTCAATCTTAACTGGCTGTTGTTGAAAGAGCGAACTGCTTGTAACTACAGTCGATTACTTATACAGTCGAATACTCGTAGAGCTTACGAAGTACTATAAAGAAAAGAAAAGTCTTGCTTATTATATACGTTCAAGTATTGCTATAAAGCAAAGTGACGTAGCGGCCTATAAATAAATAAATAATAACCTTGTTGTCAGAAAGCGGATCTGCTGATTACACAACAGGTACGGAGTATGTATATACATACATACATACATACATACATAGGTAGGTTCATATACATATAGAATTGACATCTATTCCAACGTAATCTAATCAACCCTTGTAATGTTGCTTTATACTTAAGTATTAATTGGCGTTGCACAGCTTATGACAATCCTAACAGATGCCTTTTTATTTTTATTATTTTGGTTTATCCACCTTCCTTCCTGCTTGTCGTATATACGGCAAGGGTACGGAGTAACGTGTAATGCAACTTAATTAACCCTTGAGACTTGATCTGACACAACTTCTGTATTAGGTAACTGTCAAATTTTACGACCTAGGCATGTAACATGTAAAGCATTATACACATGACGATCCAGCTAGTACCTAGTCTCTTCTGAAGTAACCACGAGCTACCTCTCTCTATCTCACTGATATTCATATTTACTTGCTTGAAACCAAAGAGTATGAGGATAAGCCAGGAAGAAAGACTGTTTTGTCTGAGCATTTCTAGTATGCTCTTATTCTTTTCTCTCTCTTTCTTTTTGCTCTAAAGGGTTCATCGATCCAAATCATAATCCTATATATAGGCTCCTTGTATGCCTGCGCCATATGTTGAAAATGCACTAGCTGTCATAAAATCCCGAATCCTTACATCCTTCATTCCCACGTTGAGCTTAGGGGTATATCTGCTTCTTCACCAATGGTTTGATAACGAGACATTCTTATCAGCGTACAAACCCATTTCTATCAGCACGTAGACAACTGGCAAATGCCAAAAGAAAACGAAAAAAGGGAAAAAAAGGGGGAAAAAAAAACACAGCATGGTTTTTAGTTTAAAAGAGACCATCGATCTCGCCAGTCTCGAGATCAACGTCAACATTGAGATAGCCTGGAGCAGTGGGGAGACCGGGAATGGTTTGGATATCCGCAGCCAAAGCGTACCTTTGGCAGAGTTAGTAAAAGTACCAATGATAACAAACGATAGATATGGGTTGGGAAGCGAAAAGGGGACTTACAGGTAGCCTGCACCGGCAGCCATGCGAACATCTCGGATGGGCACCGTAAAGCCAGTTGGCGCGCCCTTCAGGTCAGGGTCGTGCGATAGCGAGTACTGAGTCTTGGCAACACAGACCGGCAGGTTGCCATAGCCTTGCTGAGTATATGTTTCAATCTTCTTCTGAGCAAGCTCGCTGAACTCGACCTTGGCCGCGCCGTACATCTTCTGAGCAATGGCTTCAAGGCGCTCTTGGATCGAGCCTTCAAGGCTGTAGGTCAGCTGGAGCTCCTTGGGCTTCTCGCTCGCAGCAATGACCCCCTTAGCCAAGTCGATGGCACCAAGTCCACCCTTAGCCCAGTGTTCCGCAAGGATAGCGTCTTCAGCTCCAGCGGCAAGAGCCTCTTCACGAAGGGCGGCGATCTCGGCATCGGTATCAGTTGCGAACTTGTTAATGGCAACCACAACAGGTATACCAAAAGATTTAGCATTGGCAATCTGCTTCTTAAGGTTGACACAGCCAGCTCGAAGAATATCGACATTCTCCTGCTTGTAAACAGGGTCGAGGGGAGCGCCGGGTGCAATAGGCGGACCGCCACCATGCACCTTGAGAGCTCGAATGGTGGCAACGACTATGACGACGTCAGGCACAAGACCTGAAGTACGACACTTGATATTGAAGAAGCGCTCGCCTCCCATGGTGAAGTCGAAACCAGCCTCGGTGATGACAAAGCCGACCTTTTCATCGTGATCTTCATCAGGCTCCGTGCCCGCAAGTTTCAAAGCCAATCGATCAGCAAGAATCGAGCTCTGTCCAATGCTGATGTTGGCGAATGGGCCGGCGTGAACAAAGACGGGGGTGCCTTCCAAAGTCTGCATGAGATTTGGCTTGATAGCATCCTTCATCAGAGCCGTGAGAGCACCCCCAGCGCCAAGGTCGTCACATGTGACTGGATCGCCGCTACGAGAGGTGCCAATGACCATGCGACCCAATCGCTCACGCATGTCCCCGAGGTCGGTGCTGAGCGCCAAGATGGCCATACATTCGCTGGCAACGGAGATGTCAAAACCAGTCTCGCGAGCGTGTCCCTTTTCTGTAGGAGCAGTGCCAACAGTAACGCCTCGAAGGTGACGGTCGTTGACATCCAACACTCGCCTCCAAGTGATTGTTTCCGGATCGATGTCTAGTCGAACGAAGCGGTGGATTTCGTCTTCGGTCAAGTCGTTGGGGTTGGTCTTGTCAATGCCAAGCTTCTTGAGACGGCGCAGCATGACAGGAGTGAATTTTCGCACGCCGTTCTTAGTAGGAACCAAGCGGCGGTATAGAGGGCCGTCCTTCTGAGTGTTCTCGTGGAACATGCGCGTCTCAATCGCAGCGGCTAGCAGATTGTTTGCTGCAGTGATGGCATGAATGTCGCCAGTGAGGTGCATGTTGAATTCATCCATAGGAATTACCTGACTGTAGCCTCCGCCAGCGGCACCGCCCTTGATACCAAATGTAGGCCCTTGGCTAGGCTGTCGGACGTTGGCAAAGGTCACCCGCCCGATGTGAGCACCGAGAGCCTGAGCCAGACCCATGGTAGTAGTCGACTTGCCCTCACCAAGGGGTGTGGGGGTAATACCAGTAACAACGACATAACGACCATTTCGTCGGTGATCAAGTCGCTTGAGTAAACCAAGATCAACCTTGCCCTTGTATGCACCATAGGGCTCTAGCTCGTGAGCCTCGATGCCAATTTCCGTCGCAACACGAGTAATTTGCTTCGGGGCTTGAGCTCGGGAGATGGCAATGTCCGACGGAACAGGAGACTGCAAATGCAGAGGAAGAGGGACGGTCTGCCTGATCTTTTCATTTTCGAAAAAGGTAGTCGTAGCTTCGACGACATTCTCCAGTAGCATGGCCACAGTCATGGGTCCAACACCACCTGGAACTGGGGTGATAACAGAGGCGACCTCAACTGCGGACTCAAACTCGACGTCACCTACGAGCCGTTGGCCAGACTTCCGCGTCGCATCCGGAATATAGTTGGTTCCCACATCAATGACCACAGCGCCTGGCTTCAGCCACTCACCCTTGACAAAGTTGGGGCTGCCAATAGCAACGACGACAACATCAGCGTTCTTGAGATGCGCCTGCAGGTTACTGGTTCGGGCATGGCATATAGTCACGGTGGCATTAGCTTGATTTAGGAGCTGAGCAACGGGACCACCAACGATGTTGCTTCGACCAATAACAACGGCATTCTTGCCGGCAACTTCAACACCAGCTTCTTTCAACAAGGTCATAACGCCCTTGGGAGTGCAAGGTGTAAATGTGGGATGGCCACCGCGCTTGGCAAGTTCACCGATATTGTTGGTACCAAAGCCATCAACATCTTTCTCATGGGCGACGGCCGAGGTAATGTTCGGCTCGGAAATATGCCGCGGGAGCGGCAGCTGAACAAGAATGCCATTGACAGCATCGTCGTTGTTGAGACGGCGAATCTGGTCAAGGAGTTCAATTTCGGCAATGTCCTCCGGGAAGTGAAGCAGCTTGCAGTCGATGTGGGCCTGAAGATGACATGTTGGCTAAACTTGTACTTGGTTGAAATTGGGATTACTCAATATCTTCTTACCTCCTCAGCGGCCTTGAGCTTCATGCGCACATAGGTAGCTGCGAGAAAGTTAGTCGCAGTTTATTCCTAGTCCGCCATGGACCAGGATCAAGAGGCGAAGAAAGAAGACTCACAAGAATCAGAACGATTGCCCACTGGAAAAGAAAAAGAAAAGAAAAGAAAAAAGTCAATTATCTTGCTATATTTTCACACATTAAGATGGTCTCGAATCTCTTACCTTGGATGATTCTAAGGCTGGGGTGATAGCGGGAGTTCTGCTTCTGCTTCGCTGCAATTTCCGCCCCCAGCCTTTCACGAATGGCTTTGGCAATGGCATTGCCATCGAGCTTTGTGGCAACCATGGCGGCGGCTGTCGTTCTGAACGATCGCTGCTGCTGTAGTAGCACGGGCAATTTATGTGTGGATGGTAGAGGCGAAGAAGAAAAAGAAGAAAAAGAAAAAGAAAGAGAAGATGGAATAGTGACTGCTGATAAGAAATGGCCGATTCTTACTCGGCGCTGGCTGCCTGCAGAAACAGGGAGAGTGGGCAAAAGTCCTTCTGGAGCGCCCACTGAGGGGCCTAAAGTAGCTGCAGTTGGGGGCCTATGGCTAGCAGGCTGTCGGGAAATATACGGCGATTCGCGGGGGGTGGCTACTGTAAGTAGAGTTAGTAGCGGTGCTGTCAGAAGAATGCCGTGCACTCACTCGCACTCGAATTGGTGCAGCGCAGCGAAGTTCTAGAAGGTAGCGAGAGAAGCCGGGAAACCGGGTTCGGGGCCATGCGCAAGCGTTGATGGGGCGCCATTGTATATTTGTATGTGTGTGTTCCTTGTGATGGTTCTTTTTTTCTTTCTTTTTCTTTCTCTTTCTCTTTCTCTTTCTAATTCTTTCTCTTTTGTTTGAGACTTTAAATTGCTTTTAAGCGTCCTCTTTGGTCATTCGCAGAGAGTTACCAGATGATACTGTCTCGTTCTCTCCTTCGAGGGCCTTTTGAAGTTCCTTCTCAGTGGCTTCCAATCCTGATGTCCTAGGAGGGTGTCACAAAGGGAAGGTTAGTCACTCGCGAGAAAATTTCATGCAGTCTCTGCAAGAAATGGACTACGTTGTTGGCTTGCTATCAGCTTAGCAATATTTCAGAGTTTTTTTTTTTTCCGTTTTATGGGACGAAGGAAGAGTTGGGTGTTAATTAGTTGTTGGTTTGTTTCGTGTTGGTCCTATTGGTGCGGGTCTATGAGGCTTGTAATGACATAAAATTTTCAACTTCTGTGCTTTAGTATAGCAGCTTGAATAATGAAACGTGCTTAAGTAATTATAGAGAAAGAAAGAGAAAAGACTAAATCTAGATGGAATAGTCTCAATCAAACTAAGATGCTCTCAATTACATACCTAAGAGGACCTGACTACTTTAATAAATACTCTTCTTCTTCTCCTTTTTATCTTTTTTAAAAGGCCGAGCGGTGAGCGAGCTAAAGGATCGATTCTTCCTATGTGGAGATTTGTTGGTATGCATATATACGGAGCATTTAGTCTATTTTTACCTTCCTATCTGATCCAATCCAACTTAATAATCGTTGCATTTCTCCTCTTTTTAAGAACAAGAAGAGAAGAATAAGAACTTCAATAGTGAAAATTTCATTTCTTTTTGTCATATATTCTCTTTAATCAAGAATCTTCCGTCTTTCTCAGCAGCTCTATATATTCAAAATGTATCTACTCTTCCCCCAAAGATGCAGCGGCCAAATCACTCTATTTGCCCACTCTATCACCTTATACTCTCAGGATGGCCCAAGAACATCGATATTCATGCAAGTAAGCTTCTGATTCATGATTATGGTTTAGTGTAGAGCAGGATGGACATGCAGACAAAGGAAATGCTAGCGTTATTCATATGTATGCAAGATGAGCTGTCAAATTGACATCCCAGTAGCAAGCATCAATACTATACCACCCCCAGCAGCTTTAATTGTCATCGAATAGGTACGCATGTAAGACATACGTTATTACTTTATAATACTACCAGGTTACAAAGGTATCAAATATTTGTTTCATCCCCCAAGCAATCGGGTTAAGTCTCACATGAAATTCAATCAATAGGGAAGACCGACCTAAATGAACGGAACTCGTACGTAAAATCAAGCTCCTATACTCCGTATATAAGCACTTATTAAAAGCTTGGTCATCACGGCCCTTTACATTCTAGTTAGTAAGATAAAGTTGAGTAATTGATGGTACTCGTCATCTATATTGTGACATTTGAAATGACTGGCTTTGGGATGAAGCATGACTCAACATACTCATCTATAGTTCTCTTATAGCAGCAGGGGAAAAAAAAAAAAGAAAAAAAAAAACCATCATCATCCAAGATCTATGATAACAAGATATTAAGCAGTTAGGATCCTCCACCTGTATTCTAGAGCGATGGAAAATCTTCAAGAGTCTTTCTTCAAGAGTTCGCTGAGTAAATTAAATTCAACGAACTTTCACTCAGGCCCAAGTGAAACCAGGCTTTCCGTTTATTCACTACGTAGATTTCCTCTTTGAGTTACGCCACCAATGACCCCCCCTCTGCGCCACAACTCTAGCCCCACCAAAACGCACAATTATCGCCAAAATTTCAAAGCACCACCATATCCAAACTCGTCCTTGTGCTGGCCCATATTATATTCCACCCCTCTCTCTTCCCTTACTTTCGCAATCTTCTAGCATCAGGATCACGGCCAAGATCCTATCACACTGAAGAAATATGAGACCCATCCTTCTTGCTGGGCACGAACGTGCTCTCACCCAGATTCGGTATGTTGCTGCCCAGGAGAAGCAAATTCGATCATGATCAGAACGTCTCTTATCTTTGTATCTTCTCTCCCCCCCCCCCCCCACATCTCTTCCTTCAGCTCAACCACCAGTTAGGAAATATTAACTAATTTGAATTTGCTGCACGTTAGGTACAATCTCGATGGTGACCTCATCTTCTCTGTCGCAAAGGACCAGCAGATCTGCGTCTGGTTCTCTCACAATGGCGAGCGCCTGGGCTCTTACCACGGCCATGTCGGCGCTATCTGGACCGTCGACGTTGATCCTACTTCTACTATGATCGCCTCCGGCTCAGCCGACAACACTATCCGCCTATGGGAGGTCAAGACTGGCAAATGCCTCAAGACTTGGGAGTTCCCCACGGCTGTCAAGCGTGTCGAGTTCAACGAGGATGGTACCAAGCTGTTGGGTGTCACCGAGAAACGTATGGGCTACCTCAGCAATATTGTTGTTATTGACATCAACCCGGACGTCAACGCCGAGCAGACTGAAGAGAAGTCCCTGACAATTGTCTGTGATGAGAGCAAGGCTACCGTGGCTGGTTGGAGCCAGGCCAGCAAGTATATCATTGCCGGCCACGAGGATGGCAGTGTCAGCCAGTACGACGCCAAGACCGGCGAACTGCTGGACAACGTCCCCATTCACGAGCTCGATAAGCCCATCGTCGACTTGCAGTGGTCACCCGACAGGACCTACTTCATTACTGCTTGCCGAGACAAGACTGCCAAGGTGCGACGGACCCCTTCTCTTCTTGTTGATGGAGCGGTTATGCTAACAGTGACTCTTCAACAGCTCATCTCTGCCCGCGATCTCGCCACGCTCAAGACCTATACGGCAGATACTCCTCTCAACAGCGCTACAATCACTCCCAAGAAGGACTTTGTCATCCTTGGAGGTGGTCAAGCCGCCATGGAAGTCACTACCACTTCCAACCGTCAAGGTAGATTCGAGGCTCGATTCTACCACAAGGTCTTCGAAGATGAGATTGGCCGTGTTCGTGGCCACTTCGGTCCTCTCAATACTGTCGCTGCTGATCCCACCGGCCGAAGCTACGCCAGCGGAGGAGAAGACGGCTACGTCCGTGTTCACCATTTCGACAAGGGGTACTTCGACTTCAACTACGAAGTTGAGAGAGAGCGATTGAATCGACTACAGTAAAGAGCAGGGAAGAAAAGAATATCAAAAAAAAACTTTTCTCCCCCCCTTTTTTTTTGGCCTAGATTTAAAACAAAAGGAAGCGAAAGGAAAGGGGGAATAGAGAATGAAAGAGAGAAGAGGAAAAAAAGACAGAAATGATCAGTCTGTGTTTTGATTATTGCAGACTGCTTGCTTGCTTGCTTGCATGCGTTACATATATTGTACGGCGTTTTGGGGGGGCGGAAAGGGAATCACATAAGTCTTCTTGCGGGAAGGAGAGGGGGATATTCAAAGGGGAGATAAAAATGGGGAGGCGATTTCCGTATGTAATACATACTATCTAAGTATCTCTTTGTGTTGTAGTAGAGGAGAAGAAAATCTGCTATTTCGAGATGACAATTTAAACAGAGAGATCTGCATGTCAACATAAATATCTTCATCAAAGCTGCATAGACGATCTCGACTTGGATGCCTCCGTTGCATTACTACTTTACACTCAGCAGAATTATCTTGTTTTTTTTGACATAAAAATTCCAGAATCCTCAGAACTCTCCTTACAACAACTGTCTCTTTACCAACCAATTCCAGGACATGATACCTTCCGTATCGACAGAGAAAACCCTCAACCCTCCCTCAAACCACCAAGCTTGATTTACTTCACATTACCCCAACATAAAAACGCCGTATGTTTGTTAAAAAGAAAAAACCCTTTCTAAATTTCGTGCCCAAGCCCGAAGACATCATTTCCCCGACGTAGCTGTGCCACTTATCACCCCGGCCTTTTTTTTTTTTCTTCAACCACTTTTATCTTTATTTCTTCTTTCTGCTAGTATTCTTCTTGCTCTTTGAAGAGCCACCAGCGTTGGAGTTAGCGTTGGAAGCAACGCTAGAAGCTCTTGACGGGGAGGCTGAGCTAGGTTTGCTGGCCTTTGACTTCACATTATCAAGAGCCTTATTCTAGGGAGTATGTTAGCATTAGTAGAAATTGGATAATATGGTTTGGTAATCGTACCTTGACGCCATTCTTAGACTTCTTCTTTGCCGGTGCCATACTTAGAATGCTATCCTCATCATTGTCCTCGTCAAGATCACGCTTCGATTTGCCATTGAGGCCATTTGAACCCTTGCCAGTTCCAGCACTGTCCTCAAACTCCTTCACAATAGTCGTGAGAAGTGTGTTGCATCGTCGAGACAGCTCGATAGGTGTACGGCTCAGGAAAAACCAATCGAAGCGGAAAAGAGGAGAGTCACGAATTTCGTCTCGCATCCTGTCATAGAGGCCTTCAGAATCGATACCATGGCGGTCAAGAAGGACTAAAAGGAAGCGGTCCTCCTCTTCGGTATAAACCTTCTTGTTGGTAGTAGACACCGAATAATTGATCTTCAATTGTTGAAGCGGCACACGATACTGCTGCATTTTCTTGCGAAGAAGCTTGCCTTGATGGTCAATGCGCCTAGTACGCTCCTCTCCATCTTCGACAACCTTGATATATTTGTTGTAGTCCGTAATTTCAGTGTACCGTTGCCAGAACACCTTAGCATAGGCCCGAATCTCCGCGGGCGTCTTACTGTCAATCTCATTGGCGATGCCTTGGTAATCGGTCCGCCCATATTTGCCGGATCCATTTACAAATTGTTGGAAATCGCGGCGATTCCAATGGCCAAAACCTTGATTAGACAACTCCTCTTTTTCAGCTCGCTCTTCTTCCGTTAGCGGAGTTGCATTGTCGATTTCCCGTTGTTCAAGCGCTCTCTCAGCTTCACGCTCCGACAAATTATCATCATCTCCATCTGGTAGAGGCACTTTGTATCCAATCTCCTTGCGGTAGAAAGCTGTTTCCCTATCTTGCAGATCCTGCAGTCTTGGAGGGTAAAATTGGTAGTCGTGGACTGGTACCTGCTTTGGCGCACGAGGAGCCTTTGGCTTGGCATCAGCCTTGGGGTTGGGATACATGGCTTGTCTAAAGTACTTGTCCATAGAGTAGCTCTGCTCCCTGCGCTCTCGCTTCGTCGGATTAATCCAGTTAATGCCAATGTTCTTCTTAGTGTTTGCGAAATTTTCTCCGTTCCATTCGTAGGCAGATTCGGATGTGAATTTTTGAAGATCCTCGATGCCGAGTTTCTCATATTTGGCATTTAGCTCTTTAGTACGAGCTTCACCTCGGTTCAAAATGTCGTCAATATCCTCATCATGTAACTGTTTAGCCTTGTCTGCTGCTTCGTCGGTGGAACCCTTGGATTGGAATACTTTCTCAGCCCCGTGCTGAATCATCGACAAGAGCTCATCCTTATTAGCAGCGGCCTTGGCTGCAACCTGGGCACGGCCCTGTTGAATGACAACCTGATCAAGACGTAATTTTTGAGCTGCTCGCTCGAGTACTTTTTCTTCAATGGCATTGTCAGTAACAAATCTGTACACTACAACTTGCTTCGTTTGTCCGATACGGTGGGCGCGATCCATGGCCTGCAGATCCGCCTGCGGGTTCCAGTCGCTATCATAGAGAATGACAATGTCGGCCGTTGTCAAGTTGATACCCAAGCCACCAGCCCTGGTCGTCAGCAAAAAGACGAATTTTTCTGATCCAGGCTTGTTATAGTCATCGATGGCCGCAATTCGGTCCTCATGAGCGGTTCCACCGTCGATACGGCAGTACTTGTACTGTCTGAAGACGCAATAATCCTCCAAGATATCGAGCAGTCGGCTCATCTGGGAAAAGATCAGGACTCTGCTGCCTTGCTTTTCGAGTCTCCCCAACAGCTTGTCCAGGACCTTCATCTTGCCCGCATTGTAGATCAGATGTTCATCGGTCGTATATGGAGGACCCGGCTCAGCACCCTCAAAGAGATATGGGTGGTTACAACACTTTCGTAGCTGCATCACAATATTAAGAAGTCTCGTTTTCGACTCCCGCTTCCCTCCAGCGCCATTTACAGCGTCAATATCTTTTTCCAAGATCTTTTGATACCACTTGACCTGCATCTCAGACATGCCTAGGTATACATTGACTTCCTTCTTTGGCAGAAGACTCTTTTCGACATCACTCTTGACACGTCGGAGCAAGAACGGACGCAGAACTCGATGTAGTTGCTGAACAACCTGGTCCTGATCCTGATCCTGTCCGGAAAACCATTGATCAAATGCATCAGCATCACCGAAAACATCGGGAAGAAGGAAATTCAGGAGAGCCCAGAGCTCATGTAGGTTGTTCTGCAGAGGGGTACCTGTAATGAGAAGCCGGTTGCGAGAGTTGAAGAGTCGAATGACTTGCGAAAGAGATGACTCTTCGTTCTTGATTCGATGTGCCTCGTCAATGATGATGTACTCCCAAGCAAATTTCTTCAGATGTGCTTTTTCCCTTAGAACCATTTCATAGCTAGTGATGCAAACATCAAATTTCTCGTCAACAAGACGTTCGTTGATGAGTTCGTGACGCTCATCTTTTGCACCCTGGAGTACTAGAACATTGACTTCTGGGGTCCACCTGGCAAACTCTCGTTTCCAATTATCTAGCGTCGACTTGGGCACCATTACGAGATGAGGGCCAGTTATGCCCATGATGTGGCGAAGATAGCCCAGAAAAGAAATGGTTTGGAGGGTTTTCCCCAATCCCATTTCGTCAGCCAGGATACCCGAGATACCGTTCTCATGCAGCGAAATTAGCCAGTTGAGGCCTGCAACTTGGTAATCTCTCATAGTACCCTGAATGAACGAAGGCGACTCTCTGAAGACCGTGTCTGCAGATCCGCCATGTTTTTCGTCGGACAGAAGCTCTGCATCTTCCTCGGCTTCAGTTCGTCGCCGTCTATCGCTTGTGGCACCTCCTTTTCTACCAGCGCCCTTCTTGCCTCGAGCGGCTTCCTCATTCTGATGGTCGATCTCCGCCATGATGTCCCGGATCTTGGGATCAGGATTTGTCTCAATAAAGTGCCGGAACAGGTCAGTAAGACCAAGCAGATAACGAAATCTCCGAATTGTGTCATCTTCCTGTTTAAAAGAAAATAAAAAGTCAGTATCAATTATTACTAATTGCCAATTTGAAAGAAATTTGTATTGCAAAGTGATTATTAAGTGGGAGGGAGGAAGCGAACCTTTGACTCCCCTAGGCGGTCATGTTTCTTTCCAAAAATGCTTCGGCGCAGTTGGTTAGCTTCGGTACGTCGCTTCCTGCCATCTGTGAGGGGTTCGCCAGCTACGCTGCTTGCTGTGGTATTTGGGTTGGTATCGGAATCGGTATAGTCGGGAGTCTCATCAACATCCTGCCAAATATTAGTTTAAAACATCGATTGAGCCGCTGCGAGATGTAAATTAAATTGAGGAAACAACCATTTCTTCCACATGGGGATGCTCTGGAGCGTCAGACATAGACGCGTCAGTGTCCACGCCGTTCGGTCGAGGTCGTGGAGCCATTGCGACTAAAATCTCAGAGGGGAGCCTCTTTACGCGACTTGAGTGCACGAAACGCGCTTCAGGTGCGCTGGTGACTGTTAGTGCGAGGTTCCCAAGAGAAGTCCTATGAATCTAGTGGGCAACGCCGGTCGCTTAGGATGATTTGGGCGGTGTTTTGACAGTAAATCAATCTCCCTCTTGCTGGCGTGAAGAAGAAGGTGTTTTTTTTGGAAGATGCGCCCTGGTAAGAAGTCTCGACATGCTCATCGAAAAGCCGTCGATTTAGGCCTAGCGCATGTGCAGGTCCCCACCCCTTGTCTCTCCGCGCCAAAGAACGAGCCGCTTTGGCCACTCCACTTATTCTATAATGGAATAAGAAAAGTCCGAGACTAAAAATTGGAATAAGAAACGACGTCACGGATCAGGGGCTTTTCCGCTCACTGCATTGGTGCAGATAGCTGCGGAAGTTTACTCCGTAGTAATGTTGTATATACAAGGTATAGTGTATTATTGACTACGGAATGTTTCAGCCAAAGTCAAGCAAGGAGTCTACTCGTCTCAACAGTTGAACTATAAAGGTACATAAAGATTCGCAGTGTCATTATAGGATGCAAATTGTCTTTATTGTCTGTTCTGTTCTGCTAAGTGAGTTCGTTCACAATATTGAACCGAAAGTCACGTGTTAAAGACCAGGGTATCGGCCCATCCACCCCACGTGCAGTTCTGCCACCTTCGCCCACCCTTCTCCTGCTGACCTTGAAGTTTGCCGCTCTGGACCATATTGCCAGTCCTTCCCCTCCATCTTTTGATCCTATTTAGGAACTGTCCAAAGTCTTTTTTTTTTTCCCTTGAAAGCTCAATATCCTAGATCAGAGCTCCTTGGTCAGGACTTGGCGTCCCCTCTGCCGTGCGACCTCCTGAGCCAAACAGTGCTCTCTCCTCCCTGAATAGAAACTCCTTAGACGGTTCCCTAGGGATAGTCCGAGATAGGGACACAGAGCTATTCGTTTGCCGTTACGCCGATCTAAATAGGCCATAGCACGCACTTTCCTATTACCTACCTAAGAAACCAATACCTCCTGCGAGAATGGACTCATCGAGAAATCTCAGCGCTGTAGGGAAGCAGACAGCGCAATATGACTCACCCGAACAGTTACTCGATGTCTTTAAGGCTGCGGCGCTCTCCGTCACAAAGCTCTACAAGACTTCTGCCAGAGCAGAAGCTCGCGCTCGTACGGATGGATACCAGGAATGCTTGGACGATCTTCTGATGTTCTTGGATAAGGAAAATATTGGCTTGGACGATGGTGAGGGATGGAGGATAAGGCGATGGGCCACGGAGAGGCTCGATGGTCGAGAAACGGGGCATCAGAGTGCTGAGAGCGAGGATGAGGTCGACAAGGGTGACAGAAATGCATCACCCGAGATAGCTCGGACAAGTGCTGAACCTTCGATCTCGACGCCCAATCCTACCCAAACACGAACAGCCCCTTCTCCGGCGACCATCCATGTCCCTCCTGTGAACGAGGAACCAACTCACTTTGTCGTGCCGACACAAGAGGCCTTCACTTTTCACTCTTCGTATCCTAATATTGCCACCTTGGATTTATCAGACCAACGGCAGCAGGAGGTGCCTGCCTTCCCATCATCGTTCAGTTCCAAATTTGCTGGTAGTTCTTCAAGGACAGGTCCTCGGTCTTCAACAACACATCTCAGCCAGAGAACCGGAACGAAGCGACGGATGGATTTTGACGACTTCTTTGGTGGCTGCTTAGGAGGGAAAGATCCTGTCGGCAATGGAAGCAAACGCAGTCGACACACCTGACCGCCACACTCACTTGTTGATTTGTTTTTGTTTTTTTTCTACCAGCGATCACCATGTCATTCAGATGTGACAGACATAGCAGCGCCACACAATTTCGTATACATCGGATGGGAACACGGGGTAACTGCGGGACATGGGAGGGAGGTAGCATAAATATCGGAGGCGTTTTTTTTTTGGAGGACATGAATCTGCATCGAGGGTGTCAAGGTTGAAGGATTCTCATCATACATATCTGGAGTTTGTCTCGAATAGAAGGAGTGGATGGGAGTAATCTACTTATACCATGAAATCCAGAGCATACTTGCCAGCTCTAAAATGTCAGAACACATCGAATTTTGTTTTGCGAGCCATTGACCGCGTCATATGCTAATTCATTGTAAATATAATTTTTAAATTGCATTACTTGCCATGTAAAATCTTACTCGTTATCTGAATGGTTAGGGGAATCGATCTCCAGCCGAGCCCGTAATCTGCGATTCTCAAGTTCAAGGTCTTCCAATTGCTGCTCTAGCACCTCCATCCTCTCGGTGGCGCCCAACACCACCTCTTCGGATATCTTGGCTAATCGCCACAGGCGAAGCACGACGATTAGGGAACCGATGGACTCAGTAAGACCCCTAGAGGTTATATCTATGATAAAACTGGCAATAATGACTGTGGCATCAAAGAGGTGAAACCAAGAGGCAAGGAAACTTTATATCGTCAAAAGAGTTAGAGAGATGTGATCTAGGATGATACATAAGAAAAACCTACCGCAATCCAAATGAAAACAAGCATGCGATGAGCTCAAGAAGAAAGAGACTACTAAAAACCAAACCGACAATTTCCAAACTTTCAGTAACCTGTTCCACCCAAGGCTCGTCGTTCTGGTGCATTTCGCAAGCAATCAGCTGGATGAAGATATTTGCGAGGAGAGCGGCCACATCAAGAGCCACGATACCCATGATCACGAAATGTTTAGCGCGAGACTCGAGAAGACGCTGACTTGTCCAACGACACCGTCGCCAATATCTAGCGATAGATGAAGATTCCCGTGAAGGCCTTTGCCATACGGGTGCATCGTCGCTGTCATCTTCATGGTAGGATTGAAGCAATGGTGCGGATGAGCGATCTGCCATAGTGAACTTGTACAAAGTAACACAAAAAAAAATTACATATGCCCTTGAACAATGAGTTTTCAACCAGCAGTAATAAATATCAATCACAAAGAAACAATGTTATACGAAATCGAAAAGAAAAAAATCCCCCCGTTAGCCCTGAGAACAAGAGTAAGCAAGAGTCAAGATGAGAAACAAGGGATTATCTTTGTATTTTGTAGTATTAAAAGAAGCGCTACGAAAGAAAAGGAATGCATTAGTACAGCTGATGTTATAGTGTGCAGCAAGGCATTGTGAACACTATCAGGTGGTGCTTAGCGACTCGAGCTTAGTGACTCGAGCTTGAGTGCTCAGTGGTTGAGCTGAGAGATATTCATCAAGGTTAAGGACGCAACAAAGAGGGGCAGGAAATGCAGCTTTGAGCATCAAGTCATTTTAGCCAGTGGGTAATAATAGCACTAAGCAGGCAGTTATTCTGTGGTATACGGAGTACGGAGTACTTGTATGAAGCTTCGAGCAGGGCAAAGGCAACCTGGATCGCTTCGAGCTCCGCAAGGCACTAACTGAAGCGGAGGTGAAACAATAAAGCAGCCTAGGCACATCAGCAAAGTTGTAGCCTTATAGGCGGACAAACTTCGGGTCTGCGGTCGCGGCAACTCGAGGCTCAAGTGACGATGGCCTGTCTAGAATTCTTCATTTGTTTGCCTCTTTGGAACTATACTTTCCTTTTCGTCGCAGACATTTGTGCTGTCGCGTCCGATATCGCTGCAGCCAGTTAATTCAGGTTTGTACAATCTCGTGTTTCAATTATTCTCTTGACGTGAAACCTAAAAGCGGTCGCGCTTTCAAAGCCCAGCTAAGAGGTTTATTTCCCAATCTGCGCAAGGGGCGCATCCTAGCCTTTTTTTTTTTTGTCCCTTCCAGCCTTCAACCTTCTTTCGTTGCTATAGCAAAAAGTATCGTTTCATTAGCCATATATAGCCATCGCTAATTTATTCTTTTGGTTTCTTTTCTGTGTTTCAGTCATCGCAGCAGAGACTCTATCGATTCATCCGGTTAAGCACAATGTCGGACGCAGACAAGCCAGAAGGGATCCCCGAGGGGGAGCGTGAGCCAGAGAATGAGACTGCGGCCAGTGAAGAGGTGGGTTTTTGCGCACTCAAGACGAGGAATTGTATATGATCGATCTGACACGTCGCCGTTAGGAGGAGATCCAGGCGATGAAGCGCCGAGTTGCAGAGATGGAGGAAGAGGCAAAAAAGTTACGCGAGATGCAGGCAACATTGGAGCAGCAGTCTGCTGATCTCGCTGACGATAAAGAATCTGTGGACGCGCGCAGCATCTTTGTGGGCAACGTCGATTACTCGGCCTCTCCAGAGGAAGTTCAGGCGCACTTTCAGAGCTGCGGCTCCATCAATCGAGTCACTATCCTACTAGACAAGTTCACCGGGCAGCCCAAGGGGTAAGTATAGGTTGCCACAGTCTATCCTATGATCAATGCTAATGTATTTGTCCTTTCTCTTCTTCTTTCTAGCTACGCCTATGTCGAGTTTACCGAGCCTAGCTTGGTCGCCCAGGCTCTTGTCCTGAATGAGAGCGTCTTCAAGGGACGCAACATCAAGGTCACCCCCAAGCGTACCAATATTCCTGGTATGACCCGCGGCCGTGGAAGAGGAGGCTTTCGAGGTGGTGGCGGCCGAGGAGCCTTCCATGGACGCGGTGGGTTCCCTCGCGGCGGCGGTTATCGCGGGGGTTACCGAGGCCGTGGAAGAGGTTACGCCCCTTACTAGGAGCAAGGAAATGTTTCTCCAAACACGAGATCTGCCCAAAGTGACGGATTACGTGATGATCTTCTTGGTATCGGGTCTGAGGGAAAGTTTATCATTACTCGCGATTAAAGGAATTGTTTTTGGAGAGTCATGGCGGATTTTCTTTTTACGCGAATAACGAGGATATCCAGCATCTAGGTTGGCATAATTGAGGAGAAGGGCAGACGCGTACAAAAGGAACCATGGTGAGAGAAAAAGAGAGAAGGATTTTGGCATTGCTTTTACTGTGACGAAAATTGCCTTTGACTTAGTAGCTAGGATCAAGTTGAGAGAGATGGTGATCAGATATGGGAGATGAGATTGCATGTATAGTATCAGAAATTTGAGAAGGGACAGGATCTGGAGTTTAGGCCTTGATATTTGATGCCAGTTGCTAATCGGGGGAGGGTTAGATGAGGAAGTAATCTGATTTCTTTCCTTTTTTGTGTGTGTGTGTTTACTTTTTGTCAGCTTTGGAATCAATCGGGTACATGTTTTCTCCCAGTGTCATAGAACTACACCTATCCTATCTTGTCTGCCACAAAGGACAGTATTATTTATGACCTGGCTCATTTATATATCTACATTTAGCAGGGTTCTTGTGCCAACTGTTATTAGCTCCTCTGTATGGTAATGGAATGGAATATGTTACATGGCATCTTCTGCCTTCATAGAATAATAATCAATTTGTTGCTCGCTTCCAAAGTCTTGGATGAGATTGAATCTATCTACACCTTTGTACACATGCCCCAGGTATCTAGCAACACCAATCCAACCCACAAGTACTCAAAACTATATATGACTTAGGGCGATACCTAGGTAGGGCCATAACCTCAACGTCCTCTTGGAGTAATTGAAGAAACTTGATTGAAGTTATTACAGACGCTCAACACTTCGCATTGGTCAGCTTTAAGGGGCAACATATGTCGGAAGAGGATCCTCACTCGCGCCATTAGAAGCATAGAAGAATTAGAAGATGGGTCACTCATGATCTTCGAGCATTTGGAAGCAGGTGTCCTGAAGATATTTCATGCCAGGTCGTTGATTTGATAGGAAAGGTGCTTTCTATATACATTGTGTGCGGAGTGTGACATTTCAACATCTTACTACCAAGTTGATCATCCACCGCTTTACTGTGGCAATACTATGTATGTAACACCTATTCATATACATAGCTCATGCGATTAGACATGCCGAGTAGTTTTCAGGCTTGTTATTTACCCTCAAGGTCCAGTCGTGACAATTTGTGAGAGATGACAAACCGAACATGTGCTCGCTAGGTGGCGTTCTTAGTCTGTCTCGATACTTGCTCCTTATAAAGCCCATTGGTACAGGCAGTCTCAAGAGTGGCCAAGTGGCTTATGGATTTTGCCGTTCAGTCCAGCCCAGAACGTCGTCTCGTCTTATCTCCTTGAAAGTATATTTCTGAATTCTCTTTCCATTTTCGTCCAAGTTGAAATCACGTAACCCAAGATTCAGCAGAGATGGACGGGGGTAAATAATAAGTCGGGATTGACCCCTGTGCCTATTTATTGAAGCTCCGACCCAAACCATACTTATAGTAGCTTCATATTGGATGATGGCGGCTATCAGCATGCAAGTCTCTGAAATGGGTGTTCCATCGGCCATGATGTTGTTCCTTGCCTGTTAAGTTTGCCGATTTCGCCAGTGTCCGACACTTCTAGTGCCTACTAGCTACTACCTAAGATACATGGTAAACCATTGGTAATCAGGCCATAGATTTACAAGTTCTGAGGAATGACAAAGTAATGATAAGCAATGGTAATATATTTCCTTGTAATAATTCGACGATGATTATATATAAAATTTATAGACAAAGACAGACTCAGCTACTTGTATAACTTACCATCATGTCGCGTCAGCATACAAAAGTACCTTAGAACAGTATACTAGGTACCTTAGATACTGCACCTGGAGTAGCAGTGCCAGTACGGAGTAGTACCTGATTATATTCGTTACCTTACCTGGCATGTAGGGTCCCTTGGGCAATTACTTGTGCGCCAATCAACTGGCGCTGTATGTTGTACAGTCCGTTCAATGGCACAAGAAGCCAGAGAGGAATACAAATTGGCGTCCCTCGGCTGCTTTCTGAAATATCACCTTATGTTCTAGCTACCTACCTATATGACTACAAAGTATAGTATGGGGTAGTACTTTGTACAGCAACACCATGGAGTTATTCCTAGCGGCAAGCTCATCCGTTTATGCTAAAAGCGCGTCCCCGAGTACCGTACCCAAGGAACAGAATTGATTGAGCGCGCAAAAAGCTACACAAACATTCTGTACTTATACTTGGCCAACTAAAGGTACCTTAGGTAGTACTAGCAATGCAATACAAAAGCAACCGGGCGCCGAGCCAAGGAGGCCGCCTCTTCTCTCCCCCCCACACTCACCGGGTCACAGGCTGCCCAACCAACCAACAAACGACCCTCAGCGACCCGTAACCGCCTGAGGTGCTGGAGAGGGGGATTCCACTTGTCAGCCCGCCTTTGCAATCCCTACTAGATTCCATCTCCTCCATCATCGTCACATAATTCTATCCTTCATTGTCGGTTCTGCCACCATCTTTGCTGCAGCGAGAATTTGAGCGGTGCCTCCCCGCCTCTTATTGTCTCTCGTCTAATACTGTCTTTCAGTCAGAGCAGAAAGCTCGTCACGTGCTCCTTATCGCGCCCGCCACCCATCCCGTAGAGCGGGGAGTCTGGCCTGCACAGCCCCAACTTTGCTCAGCTTTGAAGCATATCCTCCTCCTCGTCGTCGTTTGCTGCGTCGCTGCACTCCTTTAACGTCCCCTTCCCTGGGCGCCATCTCAAACCGTTGTTATTGTGTCGGTGTCAAACTTGTAGATTGCTCTAGTTGCAGTGCGTTTGTGTTTTCAAAAAGGCTGGTGTTGCCGTGCCTGGAGCGCTGCATCTCCGAAGAAAGAATAGTCAAGATGGCAAATCGAAACGAGACTGGGTAAGATTCATACCACCAACTTAATTTTTTTTTTTTAGGCCATAGGCCATTTTATTGGAATTTTCCCATCTAACACGCATGTCTTACAGTAAACCCAACATCCGTGTTACGAGTACGTCTTTGATGCAAGCTACTCCTGTTCGATAGACCCTTGCATTATTAACATACATCGTCATATAGTCATCGCCGCCGATGGATTATACAAGCGAGATGTCTTCCGTATGTATCTTCCCCATCATTATTCAGTGTCTAAGATTATTCGCCTTCGATTAACCTTGATCAATGATAGGCTTCCCTGATCCTTTTGCCGTCGCGACGATCAACGGAGAGCAGACCAAGACCACGACCGTGAGCAAGAGGACACTCAACCCTTATTGGAACGAAATGTTTGACTTGTACGGCTACCCCTCCACAATGAGAAGCAACAAACACTAAACTTTAAACTTTACAGTCGGGTTGACGAAGGGAGCATCCTAGCTGTCCAAGTATTTGATCAAAAGAAATTTAAAAAGAAGGACCAGGGTTTCCTCGGCGTCATCAATATCCGCATTGGCGACCTAATGCCAGAAATCGGACCCGAAGCTGATGGTATGTCTCGGAACTCTTTGTTTTTTTCACCCTTTGGCAAATTATCATTTTGTTTTTAACACTTGACATTTTATAGATCAAATGATTACGAGAGACCTGAAGAAGTCGACTGACAACCTTGTTGTGCATGGCAAACTGATCCTTAACCTCTCTTGTAACCTCAGCACCCCCATTCGCGCGGGCCAAGCATCGACGAATCGACCAACCCTCGGCGCACCTAGTGGCTCTAATCTGTCGACACTCTCTGCTCCAGCAGGCGAACGACCAAGCTCTGCGATGTCTGGCGTCAACAGCAACGCCCTCAGTTCTCAGACCAACCTCTCCCATCATCCCGCCAGCATCAGTGCCGCACCCGCCTCTGCGAGCGTCAATGGCGCCTCCCAATCCCGCCCCAACAGTCAACTCAGTCCATTCGAGGATGCCCAAGGTCGTTTGCCAGCAGGCTGGGAACGTAGAGAAGACAATCTGGGCCGCACTTACTACGTGGACCACAACACTCGGACTACTAGCTGGAATCGCCCGACAGCGGGCGGGACTGCTGCCGAAGCCCGAACCGAGAGAGAGGCTGTTACTCAGGTTGAGCGCCAGAGGCACCAAAACAGAACGTTGCCTGAAGATAGAACAGGAACCAGCTCGCCTACCCTCCAGCAACAGCAGCAGGGACAGTCTGGCCAAGTCAGCCCCGGCAGCAGCGCCGCTAATAATGCTGCTGCTAATGGCAACAACTCAGCTATGATGCACACCGGTGCTACCAGTCCAGGCTCTGGTGAGCTGCCGCCTGGCTGGGAGCAGCGCTGGACTCCTGAGGGACGACCTTACTTTGTCGACCATAACACTCGCACTACCACTTGGGTCGATCCTCGTCGACGACAGTTCATCCGCATGTACGGCCAGAACAGTACGGACGGGCAAATTCAACAGCAGCCTGTATCCCAGCTTGGTCCCTTGCCTAGCGGTTGGGAGATGCGTCTCACAAACACCGCCCGGGTATACTTTGTGGATCACAATACCAAGACAACTACTTGGGATGATCCGCGCCTACCTTCTTCACTGGATCAAAATGTGCCCCAGTACAAACGAGATTTTAGACGAAAGCTCATTTATTTCAGATCTCAGCCCGCCATGCGCATTCTCAGTGGGCAATGCCACATCAAGGTCCGAAGATCACACATTTTTGAAGATTCTTTTGCCGAAATTACCCGCCAGTCTGCTACGGATCTGAAGAAACGTCTAATGATCAAGTTTGATGGAGAGGATGGCTTAGATTACGGTGGTCTATCTCGAGAATTCTTCTTCCTCCTCTCTCACGAGATGTTCAATCCTTTTTACTGCTTGTTTGAGTACTCAGCGCACGATAATTATACCCTCCAGATCAACCCTCACTCTGGCATTAACCCAGAGCATCTCAACTACTTCAAGTTCATTGGTCGCGTGGTCGGTATGGCCATTTTCCACCGTCGATTTTTGGATGCCTTCTTCATTGGTGCTCTTTACAAGATGGTTTTGGGCAAGGGTGTTACGTTGGCGGACATGGAGGGTGTAGATGCAGACTTCCACCGTTCACTGCAATGGATGTTGGATAACGACATTTCAGGCGGAATCCTAGAGCAGACATTCTCAACGGAGGACGAGCGCTTTGGAGTTTTGACGACTGAAGATCTGATTCCTGATGGTCGTAACATAGATGTGACAAACGAGAACAAGAAAGAGTACGTGGAGCTCATGGTTAAGTGGCGCATTGAGAAGCGCATTGCAGAGCAATTCCAAGCCTTCAAGGAGGGTTTCCAAGAGCTGATCCCACAGGATCTCATCAACGTCTTTGACGAGCGCGAGCTCGAGTTGCTCATTGGTGGTATTGCTGAGATTGATGTTGATGACTGGAAGAAGCATACCGATTACCGAGGATACACTGAGTCGGATGAAGTCATTCAAAACTTTTGGGCCACAGTGCGTTCCTGGGACGGCGAGCAGAAGTCACGCCTGCTGCAATTCACCACTGGCACTTCTAGAATCCCTGTCAACGGATTCAAAGATCTTCAAGGAAGCGATGGGCCAAGAAGATTCACCATTGAGAAGGCCGGTGACTTGATTAATCTGCCCAAAGCGCACACTTGGTAAGTTATAGCCGTACCTTTCCCTCCGTCTCTCTCCGTCTCTCTCTCTCTCTCTCTCTCTTTCTCTTCATTTCTTCTTCTTCTATGGTAAAAAAATAATAATATAGAGAGAGCTAACAGTTGGCAACAGCTTTAACCGTATTGATTTGCCCTCATACAAAACCTTGGAGACGCTGCAACAGAAGCTTACAATTGCTGTTGAGGAGACCATGGGCTTTGGTCAAGAATAGACAATGGTTAGTGTGTATGTCATGCAAAACCACGGGCTCTGTAGCATTGCTTTTCAAAAACAAAATCCCTTCATATCCCCTCATTGATTGTTTTGAGTTTTCTTTGGGTACATATGCTTTGGTTGAAGAGTCGACAGACAAGACTTGGTATGTTTGGTTTGGCGCTGGTGGGTTCTATTGTTATCAGACGAGACGAGATGAGGTGGAATCAAAGCAGCACTGTCATTGGCATCAGCGAAAAGATAAAAAAAAAAGAGAGAGAGAGAGAAAAGAAAGAAAGAAAGAGAAAAGAAGTTGACATGTCGCCCATGGTGTCACGTATGAAAATAGGCCGCAAAGCAATATATACGTAAGACCTTGGGAAATGGATTCGAGAAGTGGACTAGCTGGTTGGCAGATAGGCTATCGAGTAAGGTATTTTGCTCATAATTTTGATGACAATTGCCTTGTTCACTGTGTGTTGCATTTGTTTCCGCTACGGATTTTGAGATTTGCGAAATGATTGGAGCGCGAAGGCCTATTAATAGCTGAAGATATTACGATATATGTTAAAGCACAATATTGAATTGTATTGGGGCATTTTCTTGTGACCTAACCTATCATCTAGATGTTTTGAATGGGATCAGTCGAAAACGTTATCACAGAGATTAAGGGACTCTCCAGTTAGGGCAGCATGTCGTATCAAGTTCAATATCCGATTCACACAGGTGTATATGCTTTTCTTTGAGTGTCTCAGTATTGGTACAATATGTTGGCAGAATGCTCTACGCCCTCTACCCCCAGTGATCCAGAGTGTATATGTATGTACACTTTTGACAAATAAGTGAAAAAAGAAAAAAAAAATTATTTGAGTCAAACATTTGACATGGGCTTCTTTGCATTCGTTTATCCCAGGCTTGACTTGGACCATCACCCTATCCGCTCTCACTTCGCTTAATGATTCTCTAAAGAGGCCGCCGCTGAACCCGACTTCTTCTTTTCTTCAAGATTCCTGATCGTAGTAGAATCACATTTACATCCACCCGCCCTCCCTTCTTTTTCTTTTTCCCTTGTCCACTCTTTTCCTTGCCTTAATTACCGTCTGTACCACATTCTTGAAATCTTGGTGTTGCGCATCTTCCTCTGCAGCTGGAAGATACCGTACATGAGAGCTTCGCTGGTGGGCGGACAGCCGGGAACGTAGATATCGACGGGGACAATGCGATCGCAGCCGCGGACGACGCTATAGCTGTAATGGTAGTAGCCACCACCGTTGGCGCAGCTACCCATGGAAATGACCCATCGAGGCTCGGGCATCTGATCGTAGACCTGGCGCAGAGCGGGGGCCATCTTGTTGGTCAGGGTACCGGCAACGATCATGACGTCGGACTGGCGTGGCGAGGCACGGAAGATGATTCCGAGACGATCCTGATCGTATCGTGGAGTGGAAAGGTGCATCATTTCGACGGCGCAGCAAGCGAGACCAAAGGTCATGGGCCAGAGGGAGGATTGACGGGCCCAGTTGGCGATGATATCGAGGGAGGTGCTACATTAATTACATGATGGACGAATCTGTCAGATTTACATAATGTCGATTGTGGCTCATTTTGGGGAGAATAGAAAGAAAGAAAGAAAGAAAGAAAGAAAGGGAAAGACATACAGCGCATATTGAATAACACCTTTGGTGCCTTCTTCGCTAGGAAGCGGAACTTCCCTTCGAACTTTACCGAAGCTCGAGGGGCTGCCGTGGGGAGTCAGCGAGGTGGCATCTTGTCGAGAGGATGTTGTGAAGGCGGCAGCGGCTCGGAAGGGAATTAGTGCAGCTGTAGGTTTGACTGGATAATTGGCAGCAATTAGCATTAGCATTTCGGGGATCTTCGAAATGAGTAAATAAGAGAAAAATTAAATGGACTAAACAAAGATTTTAGGGGGAGGTAGAATTAATGGGAAGAAAGATGATAAGAAAAGAGGTTGCTGTTATTATCTTGAAAATTTGACGCACCTCGAAGGGCCATTGAGGCCGCGGATCGTGAGGCCGGCAACATTGCTGCTGTAATAGTAGAAGGAGCAGGGAAAAGCTCTCCTCAACGATAAAAATAGGTTGGAGGAAAGATTCGAGGAGTGGCGATGATGCCGTTGGGCTTTTGGAGGAGAGAGCTGAGTTGGTGATGGGGAGTGCCGGGGTAATGTTAATTGATTGATTCGCCTTCGTCCGCGATGCTGGAATTGCGCAGGTGGTGATTGGTTGGTTTGGTATGGAGAGCGAGGATTAGCCGGGATAAACTTTTGCCCCGCTATCAGAGCGTACAGTAAGTTAAGTTGCTCGTCTCTTAAAGTGCTGCTACCCTGGAGGTTCTGTTTCATTAATAGGCGTCAATATAATGCTATTAAATAAAGAAATTATAAGACAAGTACATGAATGGATGATTACAGTAGAATGCTTATATGGAGAGTTTATAGTATTAAGAAAGTGTAGATAAGGTGAGCTTGGCTCTACCATTTCTCCTTCGATATGTCTTGTCTCTTCTCTTCTTAACAAGTAGAGTAAAAATATAAAGCCCTGACAAAGAGGTATAGATAGCTTCTACTCTGTAATGCAAATCATAAGCATAGGTACAAGACAAATTAAGCCATAAGCCCATATAAAGGCAGTATCAGTTCCTTAATAAGCCACAAAGATAGAAGCTTCACCATTTTCCCGCATTCGGGCCCTCTAACACCCCCCTCCTCCTCCCTCCTCCCTCCCCCCCCCCTTCGGTGAAATATGAAGTCAGTGTGACTTCAATGATTATAAACCACACTAAACTCCGATCCGAGTTATCCTTAAGATAAGAAATCACCCTGGCTGAAGGTGGACATTTTCTTCCAATATGGAAAGTTTCTTATAGAGCTGGGGTTTGAACTGCTGTTTTAGCTGGAAGCGTTGCTCTCTTGAGGGTTTTTATATATTCGATAGCCTTTTCCCCTCTCTTCTCCTTTGACATAGATATGAGATATCTATTTTATCATCTCTTAGTTTCGCTACTCTTCAAAATATCTTCTAAGCCTATCAGCACCCTTTTCTCAAACTTGAGAAGAATTTGTAAAACTTCTAAAGAATATCAAATAAACAAACAAACAAACAAACAGAATTACAATGACATCCCTCCCCAAAAGCTACAAGGCCGTTGTTCTCAACGAACCAAACTCCCCCTTTACCCTCCAAGATGTTCCCCTAAAGCATCCCTCCGCCAGCCAAGTCCTGGTCAAGGTTCTGGCATGCGGCGTCTGCTGGTCCGACATGGAGGTTGCTCATGGCAACTTTGGTAACATCTTCCCTCGTACCCCTGGCCACGAAATCATTGGTGACATCGTCGAGCTTGGCTCCGAGGTGAAGAGCCTCTCCGTGGGTCAACGTGTAGGCGGACCATGGCACGGTGGACACGATGGCCATTGTAGGGAGTGTCAGCGCGGCCAATTCCAGTATTGTCAGAGCGAGGCTGTCAATGGAGTCTCGCAGGATGGCGGCTATGCCGAGTACGTCCTGCTTCGGGCTGAGGCCGTGGTTCGTGTTCCCAAGGAGATTGATCCTGTCCAGGCAGCACCTCTGCTTTGTGCTGGTGTGACTGTGTTCAACAGCATTCGCAAGCAAAGAGTCGAGCAGGGTCGCCTGATCGCCATCCAGGGCCTAGGCGGACTAGGCCACTTGGCCGTGCAGTTTGCCAACAAGATGGGCTACGAGGTTGTCGTATTGTCCAAGGATGATGACAAGGCATCTTTTGCCAAGGAACTTGGCGCCCACCACTACATCAATACCGCTGACTCTGACCCGGCTGCTGAACTCACCAAGCTCGGAGGCGCCTCCATCATCGTCCAGACAGCACCCAATCCTAAAGTTGTTGGCGCCCTGGTTGATGGCCTTGCTCCTGGAGGCAAACTGCTGAGTCTTGCTCCTGTCGGTCCCATCGAGGTAAATACCGTGAGCCTGATTTTGAAGGGTACCAGCGTGCAAGGCTGGGCGAGCGGCCATGCACTGGACTGCGAAGAGGCGATTCAATTTGCTTTGAAGCACGATGTGAAGTGTATGGTAGAAAAGTATTCATTAAAGGATGTGCAAAAGGCAATTGATAGTTTGGAAGCTGGCAAGCCACGATTTAGAAACGTCCTGGTTATGGAGTAAGGCTTTTGTGATGGGATATTGGTTGAAATATGTTGGATTCGAATATGTTGGCTTGAGTAGAAAAGCCTCAATATAGCAAATAATTGATGTATGGAGCACGAAGATCTAGGATATATATGTGCAGTGACAGGGAAAATCAAAATCAAAATCATGTTCTACTTACTTTTCATTCAACTTCAAGGTTTGTTGCGTTCCTGTCGATGTGAGTGAGAGAGGCTGTACGGAGTAGTTGAGCTATACTCTGCTACGACAGTACGGCAATTAACATCTCTCTGTACTACGAACATAAAAAATTTCATAAAATTTACACAAAGTCAAATCATTCTGTGGAACAGATATTCTTATGCAAGTGTTTCAAGTAAACTGGTAAGATAGGTTTAAGTTCCTATTGAACGCACTTTGCATTCTCAGTATAAGTAGCCTCCAAGTTCAACGCGAATCATTTCCCACCAGTGTCAGCTATTATCCTTCAAAATATATTCCTCCATTCGTATCTCCAATAACCTCAGGAGACCCAGGATTCTTGATCAAAGTTGTGGTTGGCCCAAGGTAAAGAGAAACAACAGCAGCACCAGACCGTTACATTCATGCTGCGCAGAAACAGACACCTCTCTCCCTCAGTTCCCAATTGGCACCCCATCTTTGCGATTTTAGGATCATAGCAACAGTGAGACTTAATACTTAAGCCTTGGTCAAATTAGAAGGTGCCGGCGTCGAATGCGTTTTGGTCTGCGTTGGCAAACCCTTGTGCCAAATAGTCGGGGCGTTAGGGGGGCAAACGACGAGAGCGCAGAAGCAATCCTCAGCCGGAATAGAGTTGGTGCATGAGATGGCGGGAATCGATATATCGCAGCAGCAACATCCCTTGACAGACGGCGCATTGTCAACGGAGGGCAGGCTGGTGGCAGAGGCGCCGAGCAGCAGAAGAGGCAAAGCGGCGAACGAAATGGCCTTCATTTTTCCTTTCCTTTGTTTTTTTCTTCTTTTGTGATGTGAATCTCTGATCTTGTTACCGACTCGTGTAGCTTTTATCAACTTTTTTTTTCTTGCTACTTCTTCTATTTCTGCTTCTCTCGTAGGTGGGTGGTTCGAGGACTTTTTATCTCGTTGTGTTTCTAGGGAGGCTGGGATATGTCTCAGTATTCTAAGACAAAGCTTGCTTTTGTTTACGCAGGGTGTATCTGCCGACAATCCGTACCAGGTATTTGTGCAGCTTAAAGCGTACAGGTGATGGAAAGAAAACAAAGAGGAATGGTAAAAGGAGGCGAGTGTATAGAATCGATATTATCGTAGAGGAAAAGGAAAAGAAATTAAAAAAAACCCGTGCCCAAGTGAAGTCGCCTATTATATATACATGTACTCCGTATCCGAGCAGGATAATGCAAGCACGATGATCAAGGCACTTTCCCTCCTCCTTTCAAGGATCAGAATCACTTCCTTTCTTATCAATTCCAGCTCTTCATTCCAGAACAGCCTCGGCCTTTCTTTGTAACTCTACCGCAAAACACTGCATTCCAATCCATATATAGATCTTTCAAGCTTCACCATTCACCATACAGTCCTAGCCCTAGTGCTGTATGCTTTTCTTTTCTTTTCCTTTTGAAAGTATTTTCTTCTTCTTCCTGACACGTTTGCTCTCAATATGCATGTACCAAGAAGCTCTGAATGGCGGCACGGAGCAGCAGTAGGCTCTTGCAGCGGCTACCTTTCGCTTATTTCGACAAAGGGATCCGAGTCCCCTGTCCCGGTCTTGCCTTTGATCGTCATTACTATCGTCATCGTCGTCGTATTCAAATTGGTAATCCTCTTTGTACTACTTTGTATCAGTCAGTGTGTCATGAGTTGTAAGCACATTTACTATTCATTCACTTGTTCATTGAGACAGCCTTTTTTGTTGCTGCTGCTGCTCTCCTGCATCAAAAGTGTCTTTATAGTTCTACTAATTTAAGCAACCGTAAAAAGAAGGATTTGAAATAGAAAGGAAACATTCTAAAAGGTGCTTCGATTCTTTGTTTCATATTACAATGTATTACTTTGTAGGCGCAATCTTATTCTCCAACTCACAAGCAGCAATGACACTGTTAAGATTACGACGTTCAATTGGTATTCCCTTCAATTTTGGTCCTTTATGCCAGTATATAGAAACCCTCCACTAGTCTGAATCGTACATTGGAAATACATAGAGAAGAAACAACAATACCAAAGACGCCAAATGTTATGACAATCGCAGAGCGTTATTTGATCCATGGAATTTTCCTAAAAAAGAGGACAAGGAAAAGAAAACAAAAAAAAAAAAACAGCACCACTCATGTTGCACATATCATCCACACCATAGGCATGTCTTTTAGGTTCCAGGGACAGGAAGAATGGGGTACAAAGAAGTACCCTCTTTTGGCTTGGTGCGTTCACTGGTAAGTGGGCTTCTGGGTTTGCTGTCAATGTCCATGGCATCCTTGCCGTTTCGACTAGCTTGGACAGGTTCCTCGAAAAATTCCCCACGCTCGAGGCGTCCCCGGACATAATCTCGGAGAGTCTCAATCACGCGCATGTTTTCCAACCATCTTTCATACTGCTCATCTCGCTCGCGAGTGGCTTCGCTGACATCCGATTCAGAGGATGGTGATCCTGCTGATGCTACGGGGGAGTGTGCTTTAGGCGTGGCCATACCACTCGGCTCATCAGAGGATCTTGGTGGCGCGCCGCGAGCCCTTTGAAGCATACCGCCAGAGTAGCGGCGGCGCTCGCCCGCATCAAAGCTGGGCCCTAGAGTCGCCGTGGTGGATTGTCCGAAGCCATGGCTGACAGCAGGCAGACTCGTGGGAAGGCTGGGATACATGACCGATGAAGCGGTTGAGCTATGACGAGACTGTGGCGAGAATCCCGAAGAGGCTGAGGGGCTAGGAGAGTGACCAGAAGAGTATGACATTGCGCTGGACGGTGGTGTCACTGCAG
Organism: Trichoderma oligosporum; assembly: GCA_015266385.1. Lineage (NCBI taxonomy): Eukaryota > Fungi > Ascomycota > Sordariomycetes > Hypocreales > Hypocreaceae > Trichoderma > Trichoderma oligosporum. The sequence continues at coordinate 31,112 of JACBYL010000953.1, forward strand.
GAGTGCCAGTAGATGAGATAGCTGTCAGAGGCGACGCCATGTTAACCGTTGAGACAGGCTGGTAGCCGTCAGCGCTGACAGCAGTGATGCCAGCAGAGCCGCGATGGTGAATTGAAGGGGGCGACGGTGTGTTGCGGTATCCCGCGAATTGGCCATCGCCGTGAGGGTGCAATCCGGTGAAGTGAGCAGAATCATAGACAGTCTCTTGCATCTGGCCTAGGAGATGATCGAGTTGAAGAAGATCTTTGGGTGTCCTTGCGTTAGGCATAGGTAGGTAGTATTGCTGCGCCAAAGGATTCTGAGTCGGCGCAGGAGCGGTATGGACCACAGCATGACTGGCCGACTGTGGTAGGTAAGACTCCGTGGCGGTCATGGGTCCATTGGGGATGGATAGAGCGCCGTGAAGAGGCAATAGGGAGCGACCGATTTGAGCATAGGAAGCAGGGTCGATCTGGCGGCGCTTGGCGTTACCAAAGAAGTCGTCGACTATGTCAAAAGTGCGTTTACGGTCATAGTTTGTCGGGTAACCAATGTGCTCGGAGCGGGGCGCTGTGTTGATATGTTGCTGGTTAAAGTACAACCCGTAACTTGTCGATGGCTGAGGAGCGTAATATCCACCAGTGTGAGGACCCGGTTGAGGAAAGGCGGTAACAGGAGTTCGCATCTGTCCATTATGATCAAAATAGCTGGGGGCTAGAGTTTTTGTGTTAGTTACAAAAAAAAAAAAAAAGGAACACTGAACAGTTTGAATGGTTTAAGGAAACCATGTATCACTCACGCTTCGGAGCTTGGGGTCTGTAGTTCATGCCTGGCTGATTTTCTTGGGCAGGACGGGTGAGAACTGAGTCATCGGCATGAGTCTATAGACAGAGTAAGTTTATACACACTCTCACACACATATATAAAGGTTGACTGCCGATCGGGTAGAAGATATAATACCTTGACATGCTTCTTCAAGTCTTGAGGCCGCTTGAAAGACTTGCCGCAGAATTCGCATTTGTGAGGCTTTAGAGGGACGTGAACACGGATGTGCGAAGTTATGTGATCACGCTTGACAGTTGTGGTGCGACAAGAATTCCATTGGCAGGTGAGACTCAAGTTATTTGTGCTTTTGCGACCAACATGGCGCTCACAAATGTGTTCCTGCAGAGAGAGAGAGAGAGAGAGAGAGAGAGACTTAGTTAGCATATAGGACTCGAATATCTCGATAATATCTTATCTATCTATAGGAAAGAAACTGGCTGTTTAGAGAGGGGCGCATTTTGTAGTAAATGATTCTTAAATCAAGGCTCCTCCTCTTTCACTACTAACAAAGATGCCAACTGCTGCTACCTGGCACTTACATAGAGCGTCTCAGCGCCGGAAAACTTCTGGCCGCATTGGTTCCAGCGACAGACGAGCTGCCGGGGCGTCTCTAGGGTCTCACCGAGGGACGGTGAAACCTGAGAAGTGGTTGAATTGCTGCCAGCGTTATTATTGCTGGCGCCGGTGCTGGTGCTACCATTAGGACTCGTGGTTGACGATGCCTCGGCTGATGAGGCGGATTTGTTGTCATGGCTTGGTGAAAGCGCCGACGAAGACTGGACGGCCTCGGGGACTTGGGCCGACATTCTCGGGGTTGCTGAAGGGTGGGGCTGCAGAAAAGTCGACCAGAGGGCTGCCGCGATCTTCGGGGAGGGGCCAGAGGCGCTTTGGCGCAAAAATAGAAGGAGGCAGATGCGCAAACCGACTCGACACAAACAATGGGCGATTTGACGTTTGTTTTTTTTTTATATCAGAATAGTATGTAATATGATGAGAAGAAGTTTGGGGAGAAGACTCGCGCCTCTAAGAAGAGCCTTTCTGGGGGCAGAGGCTCCCTTTACATCGACACAAAGGCCTGGGCAAGAGCGAGAGGGCCAGCGGAAATTCTTGGCGTTCTTGGCATTTCTTGGCAATGATGGACTAGTATCTTTAGATGGAGAAGCACTTCTCAGGTACTTGAGGCTAAATGGAGAAACCTGAGGAAATATGGACTGGTTTTAGGTTCCCTGCAGGTAGCCTTTTAGCAAGCAAACCCCGTCGACTTGCAGTTGGTGCATACGATGCCAAGACTTGCCAAGCCTTGGCATCCTTGGCGCTGTGCCCACCCGAAGCCTTTTATTGGCCTCGTGGCTCAGAAGCGTCCCTCACAGTCCCCAAGAGGCTCTCTCACACAAGGTCCTTTTTTTTTTTCCCTTTTTTTTCTTCTTCCTTTTTCCTTTTTTCGGCCACTCACTCCGCGGCCCTTTGAACGAAAGAACGGACAACACCAAATAAGTTAATAATATTCCGTCTGTCCTGTCTCCTATCTCTTGGTCTCGCTGTCGCAACAAACCTTTTTCTATTCCACCAGCTTATATCGTC
>JACBYL010000096.1:0-12811 GCA_015266385.1 Trichoderma oligosporum
CCAACAGCCAATGTACACCCACGTATTGCATATTTTACCCTCAAATAGCTGTAACGTATTCTCATCGCAAAAGACTCAATACCATTTCTTCGTCAGAAAAGAGACACATTCCTAGGGAGTGTGGAAAGGCAATAGGCCTAACCTCGTTGCCCACCACAAAGTCATCAGCTGGGGTAATCTTTTGCGGTAGGTACATTGCCAGCGTCAGTCGCTCATCCGGGAGAAATACGATCATCTTTTTGTGAAATAACTCGAGATTCCTATACGCTGCTTCTAAGAAAGTAGCTAGTTGATCTTGGTCTGATGTGTAAACGCGTTTCCAATGCATACCCGAATAGTTGAGATGGAAATGCCTTAGCTCTGTATCTGTAATCAAATTGATGAACAGAGAGCGTTGAGAACAAAGCTGGAAGCGCCGATATGGGTAGGCATTTGAACCAACTCCCATGCTGTTTCTTCTGCTCTCAAGGAGTTGAAGTTAAACATGTGCATCAGGTAATAGAAGGGAGTTCTTGTTCTCTTGCACCACCGTACAGTCATCCTAATTAACTCAGCCTCAGAAATGACAATATCATCTCTACAGAGCAACATCTGAATCTCATCAAGAATATAGCCCTCCATTCTGCCCATATGATTTTCTCACTAAACACTTCTGCTCAGCAATGATGTTCCCCACCGCTTCATGAAGCTCATCAAGAACGAATTAGGTTCCTTTAGCATCTGGTATTGGTGGCTTCTCAAACTTGGCTAGTTGATTTTCTTTTAATGAGATTGCCATCCACACATTGAGAGAAAAGCCGGTTAAGTTCTTAATACTCATCACTCATGGCACCGGTAGCCCTCGCCCACTTGAGATAGAGACTCTTGACACGTCCTAATGACGCGTTGGTGTATTTGGCAAAATACAGCAACTGATCATCATCTATAATTGGCGTGAATCATAGAGGTTCACGAACTCCCGGATAGTGTGCCGCTTGCGATATAGTTGACCGGATGATTTCTGGGTCCCAGGTCACAAAGAAAGTATCGCCGTCTAAATCACCTCTCGATATTATGTCTGTTGCGGCCGTCGTCCAGTTGTAGGAAATACAATTCAATCTACCAAGCGTGCAATTCATAAAAGTTGTAGTGCACTCCTTGGATAGTAATTTCCGCGGAAAGGGATTTGATAACGTATTCCGAGCATTCCCTGTAGGTAGTCGGCTGCATCTATTTGTCAGTAGCCTCTTCTGTCAAAGATGAAGGGCTAAGGCCCTTGAGGGAGCGAAATTCAGCAATGGAGATCAAGAGATACTGGTCTAGAGGCACATCAAGGACAGCGCTGTTCATATCTCACAGGTCCATATCGAAGGTATAGTCGATGAGGGTCTTTTGTCGAGAGGCTGACCATTTTGATAAGATCTAATTTATTTGCTGAGTCCGCAGTCGGTAGATGTAGGACCTAGAATTCCTACTTGTCGTTGTGTAGAGATATTCTATTAAGAAGGATATGCCGAAAAGATCCGAGACTAGTAGAAACTCGAGTCATCATTAGGAGTTCATATATATCTCTTTTGTTCCGGTGTTCAAGATGTGTGTATTTTCAAAAATGGTTTGAAGATGAGGAAGTGTTTCTCTCCTCACATCAGGTGAAAGACTGTGGCTACATTCAACTCGAACGATTTACCACTTATTACATCTAAGTAGAGGAGTCTCACTTTAATGTACGTATCAGAAAATGTTCATTACATGGTTCTTTCTCCGCACTATTTGATGCAACAAGAGTTGAAGGCCTCTCGCATACATATACCTATACCCTATTCAATGAATGAGCCTGAATATGTCATCAATGCCATTAATATACGTTCACGTCGAGTTTCTTATTTTTTTTTTTTTTGTTTTCTTTTTCCTTTTAGTTTTCTTGTGTTTGGAATACACGTATGTTATAAAAAAGAGGAATTTCATACACATAGATATCATGAGCATGTCGAAAAACTATAAGCCAAAGAACATCTATGTTGTCTGGTAGAACTTCGCTCGTCAATGCTTTGGAAGCCTTCTTTAGCAATCTATTTTTAACAGAATACCCCCCAAACTTGCCAGAGAGGTAGCCCCTTCTGTGCTTAAACATCACAGATTCACGGCTCACAACATCATTTCTAATCCTGATCATTGCTTATCATTACAGTTGCTCATACTATAAGCTCAATTCGACAGTGAGCACGACGCTCTGGAAAGAGGTGATAAGATCATTACAGATCGCTCCAGAATCGATCCCCTCATTTACGCGGCTTGTCATGTCGGAAATGCTGCAATCAAGGTCATGATCTCTTCCAACTACCGACAAGAATTGCGCAATCGAATGTGACATTCGTTCGTCTTTGTCTGCGAAAGTTTACCATTCTCTCTACAGATGACTGATGGCGATTATGGGGTTCGGAAGACATTTTTGCCTGTTTATCCTTTGGCTCGGTGGACATCATGAACTGAAGGAAATATTCTTGATAGAAATGAGAGAACTAAAGGCAAGGAAGATTCATGTACAAAGAAAATACTACACCTAGACTCAACCTTTTCCTTTTGTACGTGGCACACATGTCCACAAAGACCATAGAGAAATACCAGCTACAAGTATTCAATACGATTGTTTAGAATTTGTGATTAATAAACTAGACTCATTCTACGCGGTTTGGTCGAGGAGTTGTAGGAGTTGTTGGGGTCGCTGGGACAGGTTGGGGTTTGGGGAGAAATCTCCCCGTTTTTATGAGGTCTTCGTCGCAACGAAGAGGGAGTCAAAAGGCACCGAAGGTCATCAAAGGTATGATCTTATGGTGGTGATGAAAATGACTTGCTTAGTCTAAAATCTATAGGGCTAGTCCCCCTGTGTTATAGCATAAATACAAGCGTGATCACCTGATCTCTCGTGACGTCATCCACAATCCCTAACAGTTTTATCTCGCTGCCTCTCTCCCCGTTTTTTCGGCATGTGGAAGCCACCGTAATGCGTAAGAGGCGCAGGGGTTAGCACCCTGTCGTCGTGTTCTCAGAGCGGCGATTCCGGCAGATGGCGTCAGTCGTGGGAATACGTCGATTCTGGGTTTTCAGCAATTGCTACCATATTACGATATGTAGGAGGCTTGGTATTCTAGCTATGTTCTACAAGGTGGGCCAACACTCCCACTAGTTATAGTACTGTTGTCTTTGGACTACTTCATCTAGACAGCTTTAATAGCTTGTTAGACTATTGCTAGTAATATTTCTGTTGGAAGGAACGAAATGGCACTTTGAGTAATGACGTCGGTTAGAAGGTTCTAGTAACCGAGCATGTATTACATAAACATAATAACACGTAGCTTTAGCTCGTAAAACGGCCCTAACCGTTTTACACTTCTTCTTCTCTTTTATCATCAATCAATATACTACCTTTGTTGATCTTCAACAACTTCTTTTAACAGGTTATGAGCCCGAGGTACCTCAGCACTTGCTTCATCCCAGACAAGTGATGTACATTCAGGTCAGCGTTCAATCATGCATTGATCTACAAGCGCCACCCGACGGACAAAGACGTGGTGGCGCATCTTGAAGTGTATGCCGACGCTTCTTATAATGCAGATCCTGATACAGCTAGATCGGTTGGCGCATATATCGTTCGACTAAACAACGCCACCATTGCATGGTCCTCAAAGAAACAAACAACAGTTGCAAAGTCAACCTGTGAAGCGGAATACATGGCTTGCTCTGAAGCTGCGTCTCAACTTCTATGGACGCGACAATTGTTATCAGACTCACTTATTACTATAACTAAACCGGTACTCTAGTGTAACAACAACCTAGCTGTGGATCTGTCCAGACATAACAAAGTCACATTCAAGTCTAGATACATAGCACCACATTTTCACTTTATTCAACAATACCATGGAACGTCATTTAACGTTCAACATGTATTCAATACCGAAAATACAGCTGACATTAGGATAAAAGCCTTGGCTCGTCCATTATTCCAAAAACATATCTTAAGTCTAGGAATGGAGGAGCTCTAGTAATCGAGCATGTATTACATAAACATAATAACACGTAGCCTTAGCTTGTAAAACGGCCCCAACTGTTTTACACTTCTTCTTCTCTTTTATCATCAATCAATATACCACCTTTGTTGATCTTCAACAACTTCTTTTAACAATTTCTAACATGGACCATTTTACTCTGGACAAATCCAGTCTTCAAACAATTAGCGTAAACCAAGGATCAGTTTTATCTTTTTTCTTGTGTTATGTCGAGGCCCAACCATTAATGACCCAGTCGAGGCATTGGAGGACCCGGCCCCCCTAGGACACCACGGAGTCTGGATAAATACATTAAGTATTTCCCAAGAGCTAAAATACCCCACGCCCTGGATATAGAAATGCAGGAAGCTAAGGAATTCTTAGAGAAATGGCCTAAAGTGAGAAATATTCCAAGCACCCTTTAAAAGAAAACTATTGGCAAACCAATAAACATCCAAGACTCCGCGATAACACCGGTTAAGTTATCTGAAGGGAAAGCCATAGCCATCAACACATCACCCAAACCCTTACCCACTAAAAAAGAATATCTTTAAACAAAGGGTATATAAAGTTAGCGCTAAAAACAAAGATAGACAACAGAGGAATTTAACTACAACTCGGTTTTTAAGGGCATCTCTTCGCCAGCGTTCCCATTAAGTTCACCCACGCCATTGAACGCAACTACAGTAAAGCTGCAGCTTCTATAGACGCAAGTAGAGAAAATTCATAACGGTTACAATGGATGCGATTGCAGATATACAACAGGAGATAAATAACATTAAAGCAAGGCTGGAATCACTAGAAGGTTTGATTGGTAAGGACGTAGCTAGAGAAACGAAGCCTCTTATATATCTCAACGTTCCCCATTGCAACGTACGAGACCCAGGCACACAACAACGTATAAGACGTTATAATACACCTTTACGCCAACTACAGTGATTGATGTACCAGTGTGTTCCGACTCACGTTGTGATCCGGATTGACCAAACCGTGATAGAGAGAAGAATCAAGCCTACATATAGATTACAACGTCTGTTGGGGACCGCATAGACTAGAATATGCTTACGTAAGGTGGAGACGGTATAAATACCGTTCCCCACCTTGCAGAACGTAGATAGGAATATCAAGCCTTTTACACTCTTTACGTTCCCCACCAAGAACGTAGAGACCCTGGCTCCCCGACTGCGTCTGAGACGCAATAACGTCCCCTCTTCGTGTGACTTGCCGTAATCCAGGCCCTCGGTCCATACAGGACCTGATAAATCCTGTCCATTACAACTATCTACGTTCCCCTACCTTGTGACGTCGTGTAGTTTGGGCACATCTGTCACATGTGGCACTTGACACAGTAGATAGCACTAGAATATCACCACAGACACTAACTAGCATGAGAAACAATACAAGCTTCTTGATACAGACATACGCTACAATTGGTAGCAATTGCTCATTGCGATCGCGCAACCACTAGAATCAAAACTGGAATCAAACTAAAACAAAACAAAATCACGGATTTGATACATATACTATAAGTAATATTTCAAATAGCTTCAAAGTCAATCCTCATTGGTCAATATGGCTGGGCACGAAACAAGGCAAACGGACAAGACACGCAACAATGTTTGTACAAACGCGAAAAAAAAATTCATCCCAAGTTGTAGATAGTTGTCTTTCGCTAGTCCGTTTGTCATTTGCCAGATATGAGCTTCATACCGCACTGCTGTGCAGCTACTAGGAAGGGCCTGCTAGCCCTAAGTAGTTATTATCTAATGCTGGAGTCATTATAAGTGAGAGAGGCCTTTGGAGATACTGTTGGTATAACGGACCCGAAAGCCCAGCTGAAGCAAAATAGGCCGATAATTTGTAGAAATGGCTGGAGTATTCTTTCTTTTCTCTTTTACTAAGCTTTACAGTACTCCAAGCCTATTGGGACCCCATTACGTAGAACATAGTTTAGGAATCAAGTCAACTTCAAACCACACACGTTAGATTCCCACCGTGATCCATAACGTATGTTGTAAAGTTGGATAGATCAAAAGATGAATCTCTAGATTAGGAATTGCAGTTCTTGAACAATCTACCAAACTCGGAATGATGCACACAAAACTTTTAGATTAATTGATAGTACGTAACAAACCCTCACTATCAATAGATATCAAAAGACTAAGACTCTAGATACTGGCCCATGTTTGAAATTATGGGTATGCCATATGGTCTGTCTCTGCTGATACGCCTTGCTCTCAAACTTATGGCTTGGCTTGACTCGTCTCACCGAGCTCTTTTCCTCCATTTTCATCGACCTTCCTGGCCTGGACCGCTGCGCGTCGACTTCTGGTCAAAGTATCCATCCGAATCCTACGAAAACAGGACAATAGATACAACAGTTAGCATCCATTCACAGAGATAGCGAGCAACAAAGAAAAAAAAGGTAGAAGCAGAGTTTGACTTACTTGAACATCGCATCTAGTGCAGCTGATTCCACTTCATTACCCGTAACAAGATTCTCTGATTGATTGTGAAGCTTTGATGCCTCGCGATCAGCGATATCGTGGCAGTTCAACCGCGCGGTATAGGCAGCTCTATCGGCTACAATGTTGCCCTCAACCTTGCCACGTGGTACCCAGTGAAGCTCGATATGAGCTCCTAGGCGAGAAGAAAGATCACTAGAAACTTTCATCACGTCTCGGAGATCTTGGGACAGCTTGCGTCGCATCTTCTTATGCAACTTCTCGGTTGCCGGCTGAGCAGAGGATTCTTGAAGTATTTCAAGAATTGATTTGCAGTCAGATATGACCCTGATAGTCATGTTTTGATCGTTCTGCTGCTGATCTTCGATGAAGGACACCGCGCTCTTGAGAGCCAGCAGAATAGCACGAAGCTCTGCGGAATGAATGGTGGTGTATCCCATGCCACCCATGATCCGATTCCAGACCCCGTTCTTCTTGAATACGGCAGCGCAGCCGCTGATGCCAACCCTTTTCCCATAGCTATCAACGGAAGCATCGGTCCACAAGATGAGTTTGTTGTTGTCTTCCTTGATGTATTCTTGATCGTAGATCAACTGTGCGTAGGCGACTGCAAGGACCTTATCCCTGATCGTCACGGACATGGGCAAGCTACGCAGTCTCTTGTGACGTTTCCGCCGACGAGCAATTTCTCTCTCTGACTCAGCCGCAAGGAGCAATGAGTTCTCGTCGGTGTTCACAGAGGCAGGATCATCATCTCCTTTGATGCCTTGATGGAGATTGTCATTGAACTCGTTGGCCGCTTGCTCTCCACAAAGCAGCTCCTTCGCCCCCTGAGACGCGTCCTGCGTTTCAATGGGAATGTTGTCATGGGTTTCTTGAACAGAGGCCATTGTTGCTCTTTATTACTATTTCTTTGCTGTCCAAGTTGATTCTTTTTGTAGGTTATGGTGTTGTAGTAGGAATGATTGATGATTTTGTGTGTGTGGGTGGGTGTGGGTGTGGGTGTGTGTGTGTGTAGATGAAGAAGTTAGGCGTTTGTAGGGTTATGAAATCACAAGGTTAAAATAGTTTTGTTTTTGGACCAAGACGTACTAGGCTGCAGTTATCTGCCTTACTGATAAAGACTACTTATTGCTATAGGAACCTGCCAGGTGGTCAGGACTGCCAGTGAATCGGAAGCAAGCCTTCTGCCGATACCTCTCCTGAACGACAACTGCCGATAGAACAAACTAAAGTAAGGTACCTACCTAGTAATAGTTAATCTGACATATATTTAATACCAATTTGACTTGCTGTATACAGCAATGGGATAAACTTCATGGTAACTGCTTGATTCCCAAGCATGCGTTCGTATCTTGTATCTTTGATAGGTGCTTAAAGTATATATAGGTAGTGGGAAATTCCTAAGAACGCCTGTCGTTACAGTACATCTGATACCTACCTAGCTATCTCGTCATCTGTACCTCGATTCTATACCTTATGGTATTATTACAGAAGTTGATATGCCTTAGAGCTGAGACTAGAGAGTGGAATATTTATATGTACGACCTGATATCATCTGCGGATATGAAGCATCAGCCTTTAGTTGATTTTTGGACTGGCAACAAGGCACTTGGGCTACCCAAAGGCATCAGGGTGATTAATAGAATTTAACAGCAAGTATTCTTTATTCTAACAATAATTCAGATACGAACTCTCATAGTGCTTCAGACAAGCATGCAGTCAACCTGAGGAGACTGCTAGTACTGCACATAGTGATAGTTCAGATTACCTGTTCATGTCGATCTTCAAAGACCTGAAGTACTGATTTATTGGCCTTTATCCACTTCCACTTCCACTTTAAAGTACCTAGGACTTGACTTGTTTCTTCTTTTTATGATTCGGTTCAGCCTGCTCATCTTCCTTTTCACTACTGTTACGCGTGTATCATCCTACATACCTTTGTTAGCAACCACGAGCCTTCTTTCACTGCATCTTTTTTCAATCTGGCTGACTCTTTCTTTTTCTTTTTAGACACTCTTTTATCTGCCGTTGATCGAAGCCGTTCATAAACTATCGATGCTGCGCACTCCGAATATCAAGGATTGTCCAAGTACCTCCTATTTCTCGTTTTCAAAGTTTTCAACGACATATTTAATGGTCTCGACTCGGAGAAGGCAAATGAAGTGTTTCGAATGACACCATCCCCCCAATATGAAGAAAATTCCAAGCTTCCAAACGGAGAACAGATCTACTAAGAAATGGGAGTCCCAACGTTTTTGCTCCCTGGACTCATTCATTGCACTGACTTCCATTAAAGCACGAATAAAATAGAAATGAGGATTTGCCGCAGAAGATTCGAGACCGAGTTTACCACTGCTAGCGCTTCGTGAGAGAAATGCTCTGATTTCGGTCCGAGATCCATGAATATATTCAAGATTTTGAAGTAGTAGGTGCCTATAGGTGCCTACAGATGCCTACGACTACATTAGGTACTGGTAGTAACTACTCGGATTCAACTACGCGACTTAATCAGCTAATTCAAATCGAAAGGCTAGATAGATATTTGCGCCATCGTCTCGTTGAAGGCATCTTCCGTGTCTAAAAAGCAGATACAACACATCAATGTAAACGGGCCTTTGCGTGTGACCCTCAAATTAAACAAGATTTCAAGGCCACGGCGGAAGTATATCATCCCCAACCAAAGGAATAAAGGGATGTTCTCTAGAGTTTGTATTGTGAGATATTTAAGTTATTTGAATTTGTATGGCACAGGCATGTGAACAAAAGATGAAACTAAAAAGGGTCTCTGATATAGATGGGCCGTTTCAATTATTCCTACCTAGCGATTGTAGCACCAAATTCCGGATCCGACTGTATATCAGATATACCGAATTGATATTCCATGTCTATCGTCTCGTCTTCATCACCCGATACATAATTTTCTCCGTTATTCGATGCGATATTATCTGCCCAAGACACTAAAGCTAAGACGTGGTGAACGATGCCTTGGCGACCTTTTAGATTAGCCGCATCTAGCCAGCCGGTTGATTCCACAATCAGGAAAGTTTTCGGATCGGCTATTTTATCCGCAGGGTTAAATGATCTAAATTGAGTTATAAAGTCCCTTGGAATGTAGTAGTGGAGAAATTTGATATCATGCTTTACAGCAATGATAGAAATGACACTATATGCCAAGTTAGGTTACTTATTACAGAGGTAGATACAACATTGCACAAGAAGACATTCTGTGATTTGGAAGGAAAGAGAGTATATCAACGGAAATATTCACTTCCGATCTGAAATCAGCTACCTCGTTGAAATTTTCATAGCCAAGGCTTCTCCAACAACGTGGCCCAGAAGCTCATCAGAAACCGTTGACCTGCCGTCTTCAATATACTGAAAGGCACGCTTTGCCTTTACTATTTCCATGTCCACTTTGAGGCGTACTCTTGACGCCTCCATCATCAACCGCCTCCCATGGCGAGTCTTCACTTTTGTGCACCAGTCTCTGGTCTCGATACTGGATATAAGGTAATTCCTTATTAGCGGGTTGAGGGTAGTTGAGAATATCGGAGTAGACAGCTAGAAAATCTAACAGTTATATCTTCAAGGAGAGGTGCTGCTGATTGCTCGTGATATCTAATGCTCTGAGATTTGGATCCCACTGTCGAGGGTCTTCCCTCTCTGTCTAGCGGGCTACTACTGACTTGCATAGTGCTAGATGAAGCGTAAGGTGCAAACATCTCTAGATGAATTCGGCTCCGTACTGGCCTCTAATAAGTCATCGTGTGGTCATTAGGAGACTCTGCTGGCATCAAGGGAGCCAAAGTAGTCCAAATGTATCTAAGGCTCCCGTTCTCATAAGCTTGGACTATCTGGGGCTCTAGTATCTTGCTTAAAGCTGTTTTGCCCTCCCTTAGGCCTTCAATTAACCTGCTGGTGGACTCATGCCAATGAGATTTATTCGCTTCCACAAGAGTAACCCCATCTTGCAAGATGGGGGGCACTTTGCTAGGCCGCTGTAAATGACACGACAAGCGAAAAGATGTTGAACACTCCGACTGCTTGCAGCTCTTTCCCAGTGAGATGAATCATGGAGAGCTTGGAAGCTTTGGGCTTGCCAAGATGAAGTAGCTGCCGAGAAACTGCATCGGTTTTGAATAGAGACATAAAATGCCATAATGCAAGAGGCTATGGGAAGTAAGCATGTGATAGTTATGGGTGATAATATATGATTATTTAATGCTCTGAATCTAGTATACCTCTCTCTCTCTCTCTCTCTCTCTCTCTCTCTCTCTCTCTCTCTCTGTGTGTGTGTGTGTGTGTGTGTGTGTGTGTGTGTGTGTGTGTGTGTGAGAGAGAGAGAGAGAGAGAGAGAGAGAGAGAGAGAGAGAGAGAGAGAGAGAGATTACACACGCTTGAGCCTCTAATATCACTCTGGCTTTCACATGCCTAACTTCAGTTCACGGCGGCTAATTGCATCCTCTGGGATCTTATGATCTCCCTGTACCCAATTAATCTGAGTGACTGGAATATATGAGAGCTGCCTAGCGGCCAGAGGAGCGGAGAAGGTGCCATTTATTTCATATTGTGTGTCACTGACGGGGCCACGATATTGAAAGCATTGGGCGCTGGAGGCTGACGCATTTTGGTGTTGGTGCGGATATACATAAGGCTGTGTGACAAGAGGTGAACTTACATGATTCGGCCTGGCGAACAAATCCCTCCCTTGCCGTGCAAATCAAAGATTTATCGATACCAATAGCAGGCATCATTGAAATATTTGATTAGGCTTCTGATTTTAGATTGCATTACAGGATCTAGCTCATCATGCCAATTGATACACAATCAAAGTATTCTATGCATTGTATGTCTATATATAGCGCTATTATTGATAATATTAAAAAAAAGTATACATTCAAACTTCTCTATTTAGTTGTTGTTCTCGCATGTGGTAGTCATATGGATAAAGTAATAATGGAAAATGCGAGAGCGAAACGTTTTGAATGGTCTAAGAGGCACAAGGGTATGCCGTATTAATATAGGCTGCTGTGCTAATAATGAAGGCGGATGAGAAGGATAGTCAAGTTTATCAAGAAAGGAAGATGGAATATAAGCAGCAAAAAGATGTATGTGTTTCTCTCCATATTCGGTCATCAATACTTGAGGCTAAGTATAGAGCATTAATATTAAGAACAGATATAGATAAAGTAGAGAGGAATCATACCAAAAAGTTTGACTTGGAGTCTCCCATTGCTCGAAGTGCCTCCCGTTGCTGGCGTGCTATGGCTATTAAGAGAGCTACAAGATATAGATCATGGAGATGATTTGTCGGTGTGATTTTTTTTCTTGAAGGTTCAAAATTGAGTTTGTGGACTTGCTTGGTCGCCTTCCTCGGTAGTACTCCGTATGCCATTCTATTATAACGAAGACTCCTGATGTGATGGCGATCAATGCTGGCTACAACGGCCGGCACCCTCCCTGCTTGTATAGCATCCTCATCACGACTGTTAAAAAACACAGTGCAACGAAGGAGTTTCACAAGACGACCATTAAAATAAAAGCCAATGCAATTTCTATTACGGTCAGTTTAATAAGAAAAAAAATCGGATATTGGATAAATCATTAGAGAACTCACATGCAAGTAATAAAGGGAGTTTCTCTAGAGGAGAGGATTCGCTTAATGTCAGACTCACGCCAACCACAGCTTTCACGAGACGATAAGCTCTTGACAAACCCAGGGCAGTATTTTCCCTTCTAAAAGATCCTCTATGTTATTTGTACACTGGAGCTAAGGTAAAGGCGCGAGAGATGGTTGATCAAATGAGCATTGCAATAGTTCAAGATGATGATGAGTCCACTGAAGAGGCTTTACTATTAATCTTTCCCGACAGTATAACCGAATAAGTTGATGGATTGACAAGGCAGCTAATGAAGATTCTGCTTGTGGCGATGATGAAACAGGATTCAAGAGGAAAGAATGTGGATTAGCAGCTTAATCGTTGCTCGCTATGTAGAGAATAAACATGAAGTTCACGCTGAAAGAGGTGGCCGTGAAAAGGCGCCCTGGATTATATATAAGTATTAAGGAGAACCTATGACCCCGGCCGAATGTGTACCGTTGAGCCTGGTACAGGTTCCAGGTACCTAAGAGTTGATATTTCTAGGTAGACTCCGGAGTACTCCGTACTTGTATGTATACCTACTGTATGTACGGTTGACTATAACTGCTTCTGCCTTAAAACATAGTGCGCAGATATTTTCATTACTATATATACCCTGCTATATAAGTATAGAACTGGATAGTATTTTATTAAAAGCTATATATTTAATATATATATA
>JACBYL010000955.1:0-68202 GCA_015266385.1 Trichoderma oligosporum
AAAAGCCAGGGATCAATGGTTTGCATGTCGTGATAATAATCACGCTTCACACTGGAGGCATCCTCAGACTCGGAGCGCTCCTTGGGACCGGTAAAAGTCCAGGGTGCTTTGTTCCAATGAGGCCAATGTTCAGGCTCAACGTCATCACGCTTGACACCAGGGAATACCCAGGGGCTGGCGTTGACATACCAAGGAGGGGTAGCTTGAGTCTCCCCATCACCATCCCACACACATTCACGCTTCTTGACACCGGGGAATACCCAGGGGCTGGCGTTAACATACCATGGAGGGGTAGCTTGAGTCACCCCATCATAATTCCACCCACAGTCACGCTTCTTCTCATCATCATGCTTATTTGTGCTGCGGAGGGGTCCTTCAGGCGAAATAACTTCAACGCTGAGGGGGGTGTCTTGATGCAGGTCATAGTCACAAACTCCCTTTGAAAGGATAATTGTTAATTTTTCCCAACTTATGCTCATTGACAATGGAGTTATCGACATACAGAAGAGCCTTCGCAATTGCCCTGAGGATTACCAGGAGCGGTGGGGGCGGCGAGCACCACTGGGAGGAGAGGGATAAGCACGGACAGCTGCATGGTGGCGGTTGACTTGTGATTGATGGTTGCTGAGTGAATGAGGAAGTGAAGATGAGATGCAGAGAGATGGGAGATGAGAGGCTGCTTTATAGAAGGGATGGGCTGGAGGTGGGATGGTTTGTTATGACTGGTGTTGGTATCTTGGTTTCAACAATTTTTGCCTGATAGAAGAGGCTGTGATGTGAAGTGAGGCCTTTCTTGTTCTAAGTGACTGAATTGCTGAGGAAGGGCTACATGGTGGTTTGAGCTTTCGTGGATCAGGGGTATAGCTTTGGATTGTTGGTTGAGCGAATTCATTCAGCTATTGTTCTGGTGATTTTGAGAGAATGCGTTTGTGATGCATAGGTAACTTAGATGGATGAGTGACATGCTTCTGTTTCTGGTTGTCAAGTTATCGGTATTTATTCGATGGATTGACCTAGGAGATTCAGGAACGAGATTTATGTGTAATGTATAAGAGAGGTGTTGTTGGAAAGTATTATGAGGTTTATGAACAGTGTATGAAGCCGCAATTTATGTGTCTTTTGTATTTCAAATGGGTAGCAAAAGAATTTCGACCAATGACAGGATCTTTGATAAATACTACATATGAGAAAAGCAAATAATATATTGAATCGGGAAGAGTCAGTTCCAATCGTGGAATAACTACAGGTATCAACTAACATCCAATTATGGGTAACAGCAATGGTGAACAAGTTGGAAATCAGTACTATTGAGTGCGGTCTTTTGTGTTGGTGATGATGAGGATTTGATGCTAAAAAGACACTGTTTCCTATATTAACAAGAGTATAAAGTCGCTGCCTACCATAGTATCACAGTATGCGCCTTTTTTCTCTTTCTATATTGTAGTTAGCGTACGGAACTCTGAGAAGGTGAAACACGTAACTCTCTATTGATGTTGGTTCATGAATAGATGCAGCTTGGTTGCTATGGTCCTTGCGAAGGCACGTACCATTGTGGTAGTCCATGGTTCTCCGTACAAAGTACGAATTAGAAGGTTGAGATAAGCGCCCAGCTTCATTTATGGGTACATCAACTTTATTCTGCACGGATTATGTTATGGAACTAGTAGTTTATACAGTGCATAGAGCAATATAGCCTCAAGTATGGAGTATCGACTACTTCTGCTTTGCTTTATGATTTGCTGGATAAGCTGTTGATATATGTATGCGTCATATGACGATGGCGATCGCTGTCCATAAGTGCTTCAATTTCAACGGAACTCTTAATGACTTTCCCTCTCGCTCAATCTCTAGCTCCATATTAGCAATTATGAGAGCGCCAGCACCAGTTTAGGTTTTTTCCTAGTATTAGATGAAGAGATTCATTCGTGAGACTCATAACAGCTCCGCGATAGTTGTAGTGCAGAGGACAGGAAGTTTCTGGAGAAAAATTAAAATTTCAATGATGCTTCGTTGAGATATTTCATAGATTGGTTTCATAATTTGATGTCGCTAAACGAAAGAGGGTGGTAATATAAAGATGATGTAGCCGCAGAAAAAGAGACAGTCATGCCTCATTCTGCTTCTATCATTGTTTACACTCCCTCCTATTGATATTCCGCTCGGGCGTGGTAGCTGAAACGAAACTGTTTCTAGACAAAGAAAACTTGTCACTGTCGAAAACTCTTGGGTGCGATACTCTACGCAGTGATGCCGAATGTAGCTTCGGCGACGTTGTTTAAAGAACTAAACGTCGTCCTTGGCGCATTACATATAATAATACAAAGTAAGAACTTCGGAGCTGTGCTGAACTAGGCAGGGCATTGTCGAACGAGGACTGTGTGGATCAATAGACTCTGAGCTTATTGACAATGCCTGTTGTGCATATTATTGAATGTAGAGTAAGTATTGTCTGTGGTCGTCAAGCAGGACTGCAAGACATTTTACCTAATCTATTGATGCTGCTCTCAATGTCTTTGGTAAATCGTCTGTTAGTCCGCAGCAGCTCGGGAGATGAACCTATTAGAGAAAGGTTCTCGCCCTTTGCTACGCTTGCAATCTTTTTCTATCTGTAGTGTCTTTGTTTCATACTAAACAGACATAGACTCTCTCAGTTTTTTAAAAACAATATATTTGGTCCCCCATCCAAATAGCCACACAGGCATTCATCTATTCATTTCTTAAAGACATCAAGCGAGTCCTGTTTTATGTCCGTCGCTACACTATCCTTCGTCACAGGAATCAACGTCCTAGTCTGTTCATATTTGACACTCCCTTCTCTCAGGTACGCTGCAAACGAGCCTGGTGCATCATGAGACTCAGCATGCTCCTCCTCATCCCAGTATCCCGCCAGTGTCGAATCCCAAAAGTTCTTTGGCCCATGTGATAATTTCAGCAGACTCGAGTTTGCTAGCGTCTCGTTAACAACATCTTGGGCTTCTTGCCAGCGCTCATCTCGGACAACGCCTTCGCCAGTGCGCTTCCTGCTAAGGAGTTCGAATTCTTTATGACCGTCCCAATTTAGAAGATTGTGAAAGAAGAACATTTCTTGATTGCCATCAGTATAGTAGATGTGGTTCAGGTAGTATTCTGGTCCGTTCCAGCCGTCTTCGACCAGCTCTTGTAGCACGAACAGACATATCAAATGTGCACTGTAATCGACAATTTCACCCAGTGAAATATCTGGGTGAGGGCTGTCAAATAGCTTGATGTCTTGGAATTTGGGATTCTTGTGGAAGCCTATAGAATTGGTAGCGCCGCCTTCCCACAGCTCGAGGTACTCATCGTGCCAGCGCTTAATGAAGTGATTGCCTTTCTTGGAGGCTATGAAGCCGTTGGTCATAAAGCCTCCTAACATGAGGAAAGTGCTGATTTCATACGGCGTGTTGGGATCTTCAATTTGTTTCCAAAATATATCCTCGACAGACCGAAAGAGGATGGTGCCAATGTCCATCCAAATGCCACCATACTTCCATAACAACGCTAGGCGAGCTAGATCTGCAGTGTGCGTTCCCTTGTATATTCCATCCATGGTGCCATTGTTGAATGCCTCTGTGAGAAGCTCAGGTTCAACATAGTTTCTCAGATTGGTTGGAGATTCGGGCACATCATCGAGAACGTGGATCGTCCATTCAGGGCCTAGTCGGCGGACCCAATCAACTGTGTTTCGCCTAAGCCAAGAGGGTATTTGGTTATATCCCGAGTGCCAAAAGGTCCAGATATTCTTCTCTGAATTGACTGGCTGTTTTGCTTGGAAGATTTGCGCAATCTCTGCGTCTGAACGAGGGTCTAACCTTTCTTTCGGAATCAGTCTCAGGCCTGGAGGAGCATGCTCTTTTCTCTGTGGGCTGACACTTGTTTTGGAGGGAGACATTTTGTTTATTGCACTCAAAGGTGTTGTGTTTGATGAATTTGCTCTAATGCCTAGCATGAGTATGACTTTAAATGATGATGATTTGCAGCTTTATAGGCAAGGAGGTTATAATGCCTATTATCAGTGCTCAAAGTCTAGAATTAATGGATGTTTTGAAGGATGTAGGCCTTATGTAGTCATCAATGCTTTTGGAAAATGAGAAATGAGCACTATTTCGCAACCTGTGGTTGGGCGAGTCATCTGTCATGCTTCCGGAGGGATTTCGTGAGCCATATTTTGTCATGTTGATGTTCGGCTATCATAGCTCATGCTCACAGTCTGGAATATCCGCCCGAAATCCTATGTCTCGCATCATTACAAGTATATACCAGGGTTTTTAAGTAGGATTGGTTTTTCATATGGTTTTGCATCAACTTCATATTTAGTCTTATAAGCACTATATAATAATCCACTTGAGCTGCATTAGTATCGTACGGGCACCAAAAATAAGGCTTTACAAATCCTACAGTGCAAAACAAGCTTTTTATTCGCATATATGATAATACTATTTCTTTAGGAAGACAAGCGTTAGGCCATGTTATCGTATCTTCAAAGACCAACGAGCGCTCACAATGCATCTAAAGGAAAGCCGGGTGCATCAAGAAACTCCTATGCCTCCTTAAGTGCATAGGATGTGGAGGTGCGCGCGGTGTGAGCTGAATTTTGGGTCGAAGAATGAGCTGAGGGTGCATATTTTGGGCTCTCCGGACCAGCATTTTGTTTGTAAGGCCTGTGTTGGCTGTGGAGAGTGGGAAATCTTTTTGACGGAGAGGGCGTTGAGGAGTATATTAGGGGAACGCATAAGAAGGGCATGGTTTCTACTATGAAGGTGGGGGAAGGAGTACCTAAGAAGATCAACGAGAGTAAAAATAAAGGGAAGTGGGAGGGGAAAAGAAGAGGAACAGAAAGAAGAAGACGATATCATCGTCGACATCTACAATGAGACACAGAACACCACCGGACGAATTCTGTACTTCCTTTGAAGGATTTTCATATGATGCTCAGTTCTCACCAGAAGCGTCTTTCAAGCTATTAGAGGAACACAAGAGCTGGTGGGACAGGATATATGGTCCTGCGAGGGACGCACGAAAGCGATATCAAAAGTCGCTGATGAAGGAAGTGGACTTGTGGTTTGGAAATAAGAGTGATTTGATAGCGTGTTGGACGCTGTGTAAGTTAGTGGGTTGCTTCAACCCACCGGGGAAGGTGATTCGACGGTCAAGGTGTTTAGATCCGTAAATTAGTTGAGGGATTATACTTTGAAAGGTAGAAAGGTGTTTGTGATGAAGGTGTTGAGGGAGTATAAAGGGGGTAATGTGGTGTTGAGGCATTTGCCGAGGTATCTGCTTCATTAGCCTGGTAGACGAGGTTCCAGATGTTCATAAGTTGAGATGATTGAAGCATTTCTTTTACAGAATGATCACAATGCCATCAATTTCATTGTCGCAGGTCAATCAATCTTCCTATGGTGAATGTATAAAGAGAAAACATTTGTATTCTATTTCTATATCAAGCTATCTAGAAAGACTGAGCATAAACAGAACGTTGAAGTTGTTATTTTGCTGATCAGTTCAAAAACAAAACAGGAACGTACAACAAGCTACCCAGAAAGACAAACAAAAACAGAACGTTGAAGTTGCTTTGCTTGCAGTTTAAAAAGCCAGACGAAAACAGAACGGTGAAGCTGTTTTGATTGGAAGATCAAAGAAAAACAGGGGAGCATGGGGAAGGGGGAAGGGGGAAGGGGGAAGGAAAAATAAACAGAAACAAATACCAAGTCTCCCTCATGAAACTCCCGTGCTCACCTAGGTGACTCTATCCCATCTACCTGATTTCACTCTTCCCGAAAGAAAGTCTTACGGAATCGACACGATGCCTTTACCCAATGGCTTCTGCATTTGCGTAATGTTTCGCAGCTCTGGCAGCGTAAACGGCTCCGTATCGCTCAAACTCTTCACTCTGCCAAGCAATTTCTCTACATGTCGAAAGGCGGACGAGGGAGCGTACTGAGGGCCTTCATGTCCCGCCAACGCCGTTGCCACTAGAGTAAGTCCTCGCTCATGATGAACTGTCCCCATGATGCCCGATCCACCCGGCCGTTCAAAAGCGAAGCCAGGAATGGATAAAATGGACGAATTATATCCATAAAAGGGCACATAGAATGGATCTTGAGGTTGGGACTGGAAGCCCATCTTGCCGCCCCAGGTCAGGTTCTGGATACCGAGCATGACGCCGTTGATGACGAGTTTGAAGTCGACGGCACCCTCAGCGAGGATAACGTTCTGAGTTGTGTCAATGACGTGAGCGAGTTCGTCTAGGGGGGGGGGCGAGCTGTCGTTGGAAGCGGGGTTGACAGAGCCGTCGTTAGAAGGGGAGATGAAGGAGTTAGGGGTACAGTTAATCCATGTGATGGAGGGGGGAGCATGGAGGGCCTTTTTGACATCGGCGCGGTTCAAATAGGGTTCTTTATTCATAGCATTATCGTAGGCAGTCGGACAATAGTCGAGGATATTGTAGGCATAGAAGCAAGGGTTTACTTTGAAGGCCGCATCGCTGATATAGTACCAGAAGCTGTAGCACTCATCTTGGGCGGGGGTACCGTTGGGGAGAAGTGACTCGCCTGGGGTGAGAACAGGTTGTCGTCCTGAGGGGGGAAAGGTGAGATACTGATTGAAGTATTCGGTGAAGCCACAGGCATCAGAGACGTTACGGATGTAAGCCATGGTATTGTCATCAAAAGCAAACTCATCTTTGTGGCGGGTGACAAAGGGCAGCATGGGGATGTTGAACTGAACATTGGCATTGAACAGAAGGCCGTCGTAGATAAGCATACCTCCGACGTCAAAGTACTTGGTATCATTGGCATTGATGAAATGACTCGAGATGTACGGGCCATAGCGGCCCGCGTATGATTCACCTGCAACGTAGACTTTGTAACCGTGCATGCTGAAGGTGTCAATGAAATTGCGCCAGAAGCCCATGAACTGGACGGCTAATTCGTCCTCATTGGAAATGCTGGGTTTTCCCTCTGAGAAACCGACACCGACGGGTTGGTCAATCCAGACAACGTTGGTGAGAAGATGCCAGCTCCAAGGGTTGCGTATCGGTTTGGGAGTGCCAGGTTCCCAGAGGAAGGGACCATTTTCTTCTAACAAGCCTATCATGGATGAGCAACCGGGCTGTTGGTTTTATAACCATTTCGATTAGTTAGGCTGTCGATGAGTGAAGTAATGAGATAGGGAAAGGGGGGGGGGGACTGTGTTCGGCTTGGCTAGGTGGGTGAACTTACTCCGCCATTGAGATAGATGGTGATTTCTTTGTTGTCCTTGTGCTCTTCATTGGTGGTTGGGAAGAACCAGAAGAAGAGGTGATCCGTTTCGTTGGTTTTGTTGCTGATGGGCAAAATGCCAGAGTAAGACTCGCCTATATCAAAATCGACTTCTGGAAGGCTGGTGCCATTGACGGCAAACTCTACAAGAAGAATCAGTATCGCCCTACAACTCAACAGTGCCAATACTAGAATTTCAAGGGACGGTACTTACTCTCGGTAGCCGAATTGAGAAAACGTGACTCCGGCTTCGTGTTGGAGCAATTGCTGACGGTGACTGGGCCATGCATCTCATGATCGAAATCAGCTGGAGTAGCATCCCGGCCGTGTAAAGCCTCGAATCTCCCGACGTCGATACTCTTGGATGATGTCACGCCGATTTTGCTGGCCACGGCCAAGGCGATAAGAGCCCATTGAGCAGTCGTCTGCCAACTGAGCTTCATCGTGAGATAGGGAGGACAAAATAACGAGAACTAGTTTCAAATGTATTATAGAAATTGGTACTAATATTTTGGGAAATCTGGTTTCCATAGCTGGGAGTTACCAGCTTTTTATATGTCTAGGCAATTACTCTTGAGTACTGGGATACCTACTGCCAACTCTGGTATATTTCATCAGATACTTTTCTATAATTCTTCTTTTCCTTATTTGCCATCGGATATGGATGGCCATTCTCAGAGGCAGCTTGTTTCATGCTGTCTTCGCCCGCACGGCTCCTTTGCTTGCCGATCTAACTTTGCTTTCCCAATGCAAGCCAACGCGGATACTCTCATCAAGGCCGAAATGAGGGAAAAGTACGAAGCCGTCTTTTTTTTTTTTTTTCCTAGGCATGGAAACTTTGCTTGCCAATCTAAAGCCACCGCAAATACTCTCATCGAAGTTGAAGTGAGGGGGAAAAGTATGAAGCCGTAGTATTCGAGCATGAAACGCCTTAATTTCAGCCTGGTCGTCCGAGTTCGAGCATTAAAAGTCATAGTTTAAGCCATTTGGATGCAGTTATCCGTCTCCCTATGCCCCAGCCACCAGTCTGTTTGTCAAAAGCGCAGATCGAAGGTGGATTTTCGGATATCGACCACTCTCGACTCCGCGGCCAACATAAAGGATGTCTCGATTGGACAGATTGAAGATGCGCGGCCGTCGCAAAAAATCGGCATTAATTTGCCGGGGGAGGGCGAAGCTGAAGCCTAGAATGGAGGTTGTGTAACTGTAAATTTCCTGATCTGGATCCGAAAATTGTTTGTTTATAGTCACATGAGAGAGCGTTGGCCACAATGATGGCATGTCGTCTCGAGGGCCTTAAGATGAGAACATGGTGGCTTTTCTGGCAGTTGGCTTGAAATTTAAGTTTATTATTTAACATTAAATGTTTTTACGAATAGTTGAGAAACAAATGCCGGACACCAATATGCCTTCCTTTGCTAATCTGCGGAGGTGCGTTTTAATTCTGCGTAAATGTTATACAGAGCCATTCTCCCATAGAGAGGGCAAGAGGCTGATCGGAAAGGAGTATGTACGAAATCAGCAATTAATTCTTCATTTCCAATCTAGCAATTAGGTCGAGTACCAAGATAGCCAACTTTTGGAGAGAATGTCGACCACGACGCATTGTTGGTAACCTCAAAATAGAGCAAACTTTACAGAAGTCCCCGTCTACGCATTGTCCCGCATTCTTCTCATGCATTCTCTTCCTTTGCCAAGAGGTCAAGTCTCAGCTACGCCGAAGTAACACTTAGTATTAGACGGGTAGAAAGTTATTTGCGTTTCCCGTTCCCAAGATAAGCAAATGCAGTCTGTATAGAGTACGCGTAGATTATATGGCGGCAACATGCGTTTCTATTTATAGCATTTGTCGAAACGCTTTCTTCACTGGCTGAAAACTCTAGCCTTAGAATAATTTGTTCTCATTGACATTCAGCCATGGCCTGGGGTAGAATACATGTACTTTGAGATGCTAACTGGTCTCAGTTATTTGCTATCCCATTTTCAACTTCTATTCCGTCCGGTTGTCTGCATGATACGAGATGTTTCCAAAGCTGAAGAGTTAGGACTGGATCACTACTTAGCAGACTATGGACCTTGAATAGAGACATGGCAGCCTGATTCTGCTTGTCACCTTCTCACACGGCAGTATCTGAATGATGTAGGCATCTCTTGATGATGTCGTCAAGAGCTAGGACACAAGCAGCGGCGCATACCCCCTCTCGCATGAAGATATCGTTTGATACTACCATTTCATACTTTCTTAATACTCCATACTACTTAGATGAATTACATATTTTATGCTCATTATGTATATCCATTTCAAAGTCATTTGACGTCCAAGAGCGACCTCAGCCTCTACTTTCTCTCCAATCATACCCGCAGACTGATAACCTACAGTCGGATGCAAAAACGGATTCGCTCACTGTTAGGTCTGGATTAGGGCGCTGTATGTATTTACAGTTACCTTTAAACGGAGTAAAAAGTCTCTATTAATGCTTTATATCATTAAGTCCCAACCATAGACCAGTAGTAGTTTTCTATTCGACTAGCAAAATAAATGATAAATACGGAAGGGGTCACAATTCTGATCAAAGATACCCCGACGCTTCCTATTCAGACGCACATTTATTCGTATGTTTTAGAAGTAGCCAATGGCGACTCTGTGCCTCTTTCTTTCTGACTCTCCACCTCAAGTCCCCATATCACGTTATAAAGACTCAAGCCAAATCCATGCACTTCTATAGAGCCGCATAACTCCAATACCTCCCCGGCTACACAAGCAGGATATGAATTGAATAGCGGGTCTTCAATCCGTCACAGCGTATCCACTGTCACACACTTGAAGCAAGCCATAGCTGTCGATGTGCGGTGAACATGATGCCGTCGGCGTATTCCCATCGCCCGTCCTTCATTGTGCGGTAGGCAGAAATAGTCGTCATGTCGATGACCCACGCCCAATGATGCTCTCACATAGAACCAATAGCCTCCAGAGCCGTGAAGTAGGATTGTTATTGCCGTTGGCGATATCACCCAGCTGGTTAAGGCCCTTAACGAAGTCGCGGCTTAGGATATGATGATGACGTCTAGTAAGGCGGAATTCCACATTTCGCGGCACCATGACAGAAGTGTGAACAAGGCTTCGGATGAGTCTGTTGCCATATGCCGCCATCGAAGAGGCGAAGTATCCGGTAGATGAACAGAGCTTAGAAGCGTGCTAAGTTCTGTGACGTGTCCAGTACGGTTACAGGCATCGACAAGTGATTGCTGCTGGCGTCTTCGACCCCTCTGCTCTTAATGAGTGAGTTTGCTCCATATCGGACGACGCGACCTATCAGGTCTTGATTTTTAAGCGTTGCGAGATTCGAATATGCTAAAGGCCGAAACGGCATCTTGCATCAATAATAGGAAGAATCCTTCCGCATAGAGTTGGCGATGTGCGAAGGAACACTGTCCCTCAAGACCCTACTGCATTTGAGCCAAGCTTGCAGTCGCTTGACAAAAGGTATGAATTCGGGAACGGGAATAATATCAGGAGCCCTAGAGTTGAAGTTTTCGTTGTTGCAGGTATCGGGAGGAGCTTTGAGGGTGGCACGGATGCAGAAAGCTTTGATATACCACCAAGTGGATTGGATTGAAGTAGCATACGTGGCCTAGACACACACATACATGCACAAAGCTCAGACTTCAATATTCAGGCAAAGGAAGAGACAGCTCGGAATCAGTGAATTCAGCAAGCGAATGAATTGAATCAAGGAATGAATAGCTGTTTCGTATTCTGCCTCGCCTGGAATTGCAGCTGAGTAGAGCGTCGGCAAATGGCAGGGCTCTATCACATTTCCGCTTTGCGGTTGTGCATGAGATACACGCCTTTCGCTTTGAATGGGCGGCCACGATGAGAGAATGTGGTTCAGTAACTTATAAGATTTAATGGGGTGAAGTAAAGAGTCGGGTTTTAAAGCACGTGTAAGCCAGTTATAATGATGTAGCCGCCGGCATATGAGACGACGAGCGGATGAAGGTAGAAGGTCGGCGAAGGTCACGATGAACGTTGTCTTATAAGCTACCGGATTATCATGTATACTTTGTAGATATGGGAAGTATGAAGTATGAAGTCTATGGTGTTGAGATAGAGTTGCTGAATGAGAAACTAAAAGCCCCCGTTTGTATAGCAATAATTTAAAGATTAATTATCTAACGTTAAGCGCAATACCATCAACAATGTTCAAATCCGTTTCATCAAAGTGTTTTAGACAGTCTCAGCTTAGTGTGGATGTATACAAGGTGGATGAGATTATCGGGAAGTTGGCAGAGCAGAAGGGACAGGTTTTGGAGTAGAGTAGTGAATGGGAAGTTCTAATACTCGCGTGAAAGAGACGATGTGAAATGTACAACTTGAGAGACTAGATGTGCCTATAAATGTGATTCATTAAATATCATCAGGCAGAGATACTATACAGATTACCTAACGTATACGAAGTGAAATACATTAATGACTGCAAATATATGTAGTGCTGCTCGATCTTAGATCTCGCCCTCGAGACGATCTCATAAACACTTAATTCTAGAACAATGAGATAGAAGTGAATTATTCGGAGGCTGGTGGTATCATGAGCGCAAGGTAAGCGAAATGTCAGCCCCTATTCATAAAATGGTCATTCGCCAACTCAACACAAACTCAATTCACTTCAAGTTCACCAAGCATTTACATCTTGCCGGCTGTTAATAAAAAGAGACTGAAGATTCAAAAGCATGTGTAATCTTCACCTTTGACCTCGACAAATTGAGCAGTAAATCCTTTCTCTCATCCCCCCCTCCAAGCATCACCAGACTCGAGCTTTTAGGCGTCTTAGTCAACTCAACATTTTATTTGGATTGCTAATACGTGCCGTGATGGAAAGTCAAGCACCCCATCCACTAGATGGCGCTGTCTCAGAGATTCCGCCACCTGGATACTCAGTAGTCGACCAGATGCAAGGAGGACAAGGTGGCAAACCATTTTCTTGTCCCTATTTTAGCTGCGACGGATTTACCTTTGACACGGTCCAAGAATGTCGAATTCATGAAGAAGATTGGCACCAACCTCCATACTATTGCGCTAAGTGCGAGACAACTTTTGCTGCGAAGCCAGCTCTGCAACGTCACCGCAAAAAAAGTGGCCATTACAACTGGATATGTGTAGAAGAAAATTGCGAAATGAAGGGCACTTTATTCCCAAACCAACATGATTTTGTCATCCATGTCTCAAACACACCGGGGCATGAGCACCTCCTTCCGAGTGAGGCTCTCCGAACCACCGAGGCCAAAAAGCGTATCAACTACGCTGAAATTTTTCAACTTTTAGACGAAGAGGACTCCTCAGATTCCTCGTCAGAAGAGGTATACATGTGCCCTGAGCCATCATGCCGCAGATATCAGCAACCTCTTCACTCTGAGGCCGAATTAGATCGACACAAACAGTCGCACGGACACGTCCACGCCGTCAAGCATTCTGAGATGCTTTGTGAGTCTGGAAGATCTGTAGCTACTATTACTGTTGAACAAGAAGCGGCGAGGCAATTTCGTTGTACTACCGACGGTTGTCCATCTTTTGGAAAGAAGTTCCAGAGCAGCCAAGGTTTTTATCACCATATCAATACGGCGCAGCATCTCGATCCCCCGAGCAATTCTGCTAAGTCGCCGATAGCAAAGATAAGACGAGAGTTCAGCCAGCTCAAAGATTCGTGCGATGAGCCAGAGTGCCCAAAGTACGAACACCGATTTTCTACCACGACAAATTATAGGAAGCACGCGAAATCAGTTGTTCATCTCCAGGCCATCAAACGGAGAGAGAATATGAGGCTTATGGCCAACTCTTGCTCTGGCCAAGCCAAAGTGAATACGGAGACGCTCGAGAGCCGGCACTCTGTGGCCATGGCAGCATCGACGGCACCTCCGTCAACTCCACATACTCAAATACGTTTCTCCCCCATGAGTCCAGGAACAGTGGATTCTGTCCGTATTGCCGAATTGCCTCGAGTGGTTACACCGACCAGGCGCCCGATTCAGGAGACTTCTTTGATGACGCCGCCGTCATGGAGAGAGGAGAATTTAAAAAAGAGAAATCGAGAGCTAGAGGATGAGGTGCGGCAAATGAGAGAGAAAATTGAGCGATTGCGATCGGCCTACCAGGAGCAGATAAATTCGCTATTCCAGACTCTGGAAACAAGACGGAGTCGAGAGAATGATATGTTGTTGTGAAAATAAGGGACTGAAATGATGGGTGATGGATGGATGTTTAATTAGCTGTTTGTCTATGATTTAACGACTTGTGTTCGATGAAGCAGTGTGATTACTAAGCATCAATTGCTGACTGATGGATTTCATTTACTGTAGGGTAGGGGAGAAAGGAAATGGTATGTATATAACGGCCGGTACGAGGAAAGTGATATAAGACAGAGTTGATGGAATCAATTTATATGAATGCAACTCCTTATAAGTGCCTCGTTGAGCATGTAACATTTCTCTACTCGGGCAACATTGTAGTACAACGAAACGTACGTGATCACATTTCATCTGCTAAACTCGAGTATGTCTATTCTCCGAACCTGGCTGATATGTTTATAAATTTGCAATTGAACTTTATCCCGTTGAGATTTCCTATCAACATCTAGTACTTCTTCTGTATTCCCCTATTAAACATGAGTAATGTACAAGGTATTTGACGACAAATAGGATACGCGTAGAAATGCTGGCCGCTGGTTGCCTAGTCTGTAATAAATTTCCCGATGGCTTCATTTTCATCGAATGTCTGCGTTCGGCAGCAGCTTATACGTGCAAAACAAGTCTTATGCTGAGCTGCCTTTTGCTGATGAAATAATTAAAAGAAATTTAAAACTAAGATTACATTGGCTTTGATAGTATTGCATTCATTTTGAACGCATATTTCGCGAAAGAACGAGAAATAATAGTGCAGCAATATACCGTACTGCTTTTGATCAGCCGTATGCGATCGCAGTAGTTCGATGAAACCCGAAGCTTAGAATAGCCTCGCGCAATAATGGACGAAGGAATGATTTCAATATTTTCTTTTTTAATTTTTTTCCCGCTCAAAACGGGCTAGAATTGCTTGCTTTCAAAGACCTGGTTGACTATGGCCCAAAGAGTGAAGCCTTTTATTAAATCCTAACCCACCACTAGATCTTCTACCCTCGTACAATCGCAGAATTAGAACTTAGAGGAATGCTGACCACCCCAATGCATGCAATGCACATCAATTTAGTTCTAATGCAGTATATAAACTAAACTAGGCTTCTCCGATATTCATTTACAGTCCTACCTATGCCAGAAACGCCATGTTCGTAATCAAATCCTTGCTACAACGGATTTTAAGTTCTTACCACTTAGAGCTTTGAGTAATAGTCGCCTATTTATCGTACTCCGTATAAAGCAGGTGAGGTAAATGTAGGTAAGTGGTCACCGTTTCTACCTTTTGTTTCTTCCACCAATCGTTAATAAACTGCCTAGACAATTATGAGAAAGAGGTCTTTCGGTAGGATCCCCAAAGCCACCTAACTTCCAAGGCGCCAAGAGAAAGAGAGTCGGGTCGCGGCATTTATTCCAGACCGCGCGTCGTGCTAGCCTTGCCAGGGCCTGAACTCTTTGACCTTCCAAACTTGTAAAGCTCGAACGATGGGACCATTATAGGTGGAATATTCGTTGGGGGCAAAAAAAGGAAAGGTCGGGTGTATAATGGTTAATACAAGAACAAACTGACAGTTGACCCAGATTTTTATATAAAGTGAGTCTGATCGACAATTAGTCTTGTCCCTCGTTCTCAGCCAGACTCTCTCTCTCTCTCTCTCACACACACACACAGGCAACCGGTAGTAGTTCAAAGCCCACCCATACCAATATATTCCAACATGTTCGCCAAGAGCCTCCTCGTCAGCCTTTCGGCTGCTGCCTTTGCCGTTGCCCAAACTCCTGTTGAGAGCGGCAACTGGGTCTCAGTTAGCCCCAGCTTCTCTGCCCAGCAATGTGCTGGCGGCTCCCTCAGTGGCAACGTCTTCACCCTCCCTACGAGCCCCAACGGTAGCACCAGCGGCTCCGGCTGCTCCAACGGTCATCTCCGTGCTGAGCGCCGTTATAAGGACGATTACACCACCGGCACCCACCAGTTCGCCGGCACCTTCACCATCAACTCTCAGAGCGGCAGCCGTATTGCTATCAAGCAGACCTTCAACGGCGATAGCGGCCCATACTATATCTTGGGCGTTCAAAGTGGCGGCACCCTCTACAATGTTGAGGGCGGTCAGGTCATTGCCGCCAACGTTGCCAAAGTTGGCACCCCCGTCACCATCAACACTGTTCACAATGCCGACATCAATAGCTTCCGAATCTACGTCAACGGCGCATTGGCGTACCGTGATGATAATGCTCCTAGCGGAAGCTTCTATGACAAGATTGGCGCTTATACCACGGACAGCGGCACTGGCCCCATTACCATCACATGGAACAATGTTGGATTCTGGACCCGACAAGATTAAATCAATGATTTTATGTGACGATAACTCAGTATGAAAGGTTACGCTTGGGAAAGAGAACCTTTATTTTTTTCATTGTATATTTGTTGGAGGATTGCGCTCCCGATGATGTGAGCGTAGCCCATGTTCCATAGCTCTTAGATACCTCATCCTGTACATGAATCACCTTATGAATTCGCGAATTAGATTATGGATTCATGTTCTAAAAACGGTTTCTTCTCTGCCGCTCCACTGCTCTTACGTACATGACTACTTGTATACTCCGTACAAAAAAGAAAAATCTCCGGTGAACGAACGAGGCATCGTTGATTTCGTCCACTCTTTATCGACGAAATAGCAAGGGGATCCCTGCCAGGTTGATTAAGATGCTAATTGTGTGTACTCTGCACGTTGTGCTCCGTACGGAATAGTAATAGATGAAATAGCCTAGTATACGATATGCCGTAATTCCGCACCCTGCATGATTAGCGTTCTTGTGTTGCTCAGGGATTATATTCTATCTGTAGAGAGGCCTCAGTATATCCATTCGGCCGGCGACTCCGTGCACTAAGTATCACTTGAGTGGATTGGTGAGCTCTCTTTCAAGGAAGAGCTAGTCACAAGAATCAAGTGCTTGGAATGGACTTATCCACACTCCTTACGCTTTTGCTATTACTAGCATATCTTCTAACTCTTAGAAGCAATATTGTGGCATATGAGAGTACCTCACGACTTCATTGCCTCATGCAAGAACAAGGGTATGTTTATGCTCATTAAAGTTATAGCAGCGTACTCGTAGCCTTCTTTAAGTGATAGTCTGATGTTTCATATTTCTCTCCTGCATAAGGTAAACGAAATGGAAGCAAATAATGGGTATCATACTCGTATATCAAACTGAAAGTGACGTTTCATTTTTATCTTGGTTTGGATGTCTATGACCCTCAAGCTATCCTACTTACAGTAACTATAATATACACATAATCTCAAAAGTAGCTTATTCGGAAGTATTGAGTGACCCATTACCCTCTCAGGTTGTTGAATTAGGCGTTAATATTTTAGCCACGTTCCCGTATACTACGTACCGACTGGTTACTTAAGGGCCGTAAGATTGACAATATTGGGGATAACCCCTATATTGATAGAAATAATGGCAGAGGAGTGAAAGCAGTATGTTTACAACTTGTAGACGCATGATACTGCAAAGGAAGAATATTTCTGTTTTTTCATCGTGCTGTTTTAATTTCTCCTCAGCTTTTGAACTATTTATAAGAAAACTAGTTGTTTAATTCCAAACGCTTCAATAAGCTAGCAAATAATGTCTTAATCTTTTCATCCGCTCCCTCCCTTTGCCAGATTTCCTTCATGACTCTTTTCCTCTCCTCCGGCTCTCCCTTGACAATTTTAAGCGCTACAGTCGATTCAACGGTCACCAATCGCATGCCGTTTAGAATCTCACGTAGATGAGACTCGGCTTTAACGCCACCACTAAATCCATATGAAACAATTGCAGCAGATTTTCCATTCCACTCATGGAATAGATAGTCGAGTGCATTCTTCAAACTGGCTGGGATAGACCAATTATACTGCGGCGTGACAAAAATGAAGCCATCATATTTGCGGACAAGAGTTGACCAGGCGCGGGTGTATTCATAATGATAATGAGGCGTTGGATCATCAGCTGGTATATCGCTAGGTACTTCGGGCTCGTTATATAATGGGAGATCCACGGCTGCCAAATCGAGCAATTCTATCTTTGCAGTCGTTTGAGGAACTGAGTTGACAATGGAGGCAACGTAGCCAGCAACAAAGGGGTTGATGCGATTGGGACGAGTGCTGCTAATAACAATGGCGATAGCTCTAGATGCCGCCATGATGGGATTCCTTTTCTTTTTTTTCCCAAGAAAAAAATTGTGTATGGAAATCATCAAATCTTTTTCTTTGAAGCTTTGCTCACTAAAGTATGATTTTATAGCTTACGAAAGCCATTTGCGTGATTGATAAGATGATATCCTCGGCTTTCCACTTGCTGGGGCTATTACGGACCGATCGATGTTGCAAAGTCATACATGTCATTGCACCATAAGGTAAGGTCCTTGCGAAAAGAATGATTACTAAATTAATCATAGTAGATATTTTGGAGCAGTCATCTCTGGTTATATAATGCAAGAGTCGTATATTTTTTTTGTAGGTCGATTTATAGCGTGTTGTACTTTTGCGTAATTCCTTGCTTACTGAGATCAACAGCGATCTTAGACATCTCAGCCCCTCTTAAATAATGAGCGACATATCGACTTCACACTTCTTCTATCAGCACCAGCTGCTCACAGTAGACCATGGAGGAAGAAAGCGCCATAGGCAAGAGTCAATTATCTCCACTTGACTGGCTAATGCCACGGTCATACATCAGCCAAGTTCTCTGCTTCCCATCGTCCAATCCTCGAATACCTGAAGTTCTCCAAGATGGCCTTGCGGGCACGCTGATAGACGTCCCATATCTCACCTCTAGAATAGTGGACAGAGACTATCCGAAGGGATCGGTTGCATTAAGCCCACCGTGTGACTCATTAAACGACTTGTTTCGAGTCAATAAACTTTCTGAATCTGTTGACTACGCTGCCTTAAAAGCAGACGCCTTTCGGCCATCAGCTTTTGATGGACTGGATATATTCTCTGCCGATCTTAGCTCCACTGATAAATCCCCGCCTCCAGTCTTTCGAGCAGTTTTATCGCTGGTGAAAGGTGGCTGTCTGCTCAGTGTTAGTCTGAACCATACGACATCTGACATTACTGGATTTGGTTCTTTGCTGAAGATATGGGCATCGCATTGCAAGACTGGTTCCTCGGGGGCCATTCAATTCAATTCGCGTTGGCTGGATCGTACAGCGATCGTCAACACATCGCACAATGCTCCAGCCGGTATGCCGCTTCTTCTCCATATCGAAGAGAGCAGCATACCTGGTCAACTAGGAAAATCTGTGGAAATGGAAACTATGTTTTTCAAATATTCTGGTGAATCTTTAAAGAGTTTAAAGGCCAAAGTAACCAAGCATCTGCCGCATGGGACCTCCTGGATATCAACAGGAGACATATTAACCGCCCTCCTTTGGGGTTCTGCTACCCTTGCTGATCTAACAGAGGATGAAAGCGATATATCAGATGATACATGCTTTATGCGCATTGCTGTCAATTGCCGCAGCCGTTACAAGTCACCGTTGCCGAAAGGATACCTCGGTGCCGCCTTTGGCGTGTCGCTAGTGAATGCAAAAAAAGCTGATCTCGTTTGTATTGGAAAGGCAAGCGATAATGCAATCCCCATGTCAGCAATTGCACAGGTTGCAGCAGCTGTACGACAAAGTATCAATCTTGTAAATGAAGATAACATGAACGACATCGTCAGCTACTTGACGGCTCAAGAAGATATAACAGGATTGAAACTCAGTCAACAAGCGGCAAGCGTGTCAGTCGTTTCCTGGGCGGATCAAGGGATCTATGAGTGCGACTGGGGAGCCGAATTAGGCCACTGTGAAATTGTTAGGCTGCCAACATGGAAGACTAAGCGGTATCCGGTCGTGTTTCCAAGGCTTCCAAACGGCGATCTCGAGGTCCTTGTCAGCTTCGATAAGGAGACGATGGGTAAATGGAAGAGAGGATATGATATGAGCCCATGGAAAGCATAGAGAGAGAGAGAGAGAGAGAGCCCTCATAAGTATAACCAGGCCGCTTTAAAGGCTTATATCCAAGCATATTATTTTACCTCTTGATGTGCACATATATGTATAGGATATCAACCAGACGCGTTATTGAATAATTTTAATAAACTCAAATTAAAGCTTACAGTTCTTTTTACTTTAGAATCTCATGTATATGAAAGATACCCAAAGGTGTATTAAAGTGCCTATCGCGTCAAACTATAGCCGTACCATTGTAAACCGAACCAAACCAATGTCATAGTCAATCAATAAAGAAGATATACGTAAACAATAAGCATCCAACTATCCAATGTGAATCCTCAGACTCTTCTTTTCCTGCCGCTTCATCGACGTAGCAATTCCATCAATCGCAGGCTGCAGATCAGCCAACTTAATCGTTCTCTCAGATGGCTTCCATCCGAATTCCGTAGGAAATTTTTCTTGCTCAAACCAATCTTGTATACGATCTTTAGGCCCATAGTATGCTGACAGAGAATGATTGGCAGTGGCATCAGGAGCTTGATCCGACATCATGACAAGCACCATTGCGGCCTCGGTGAGAGCTGCGCCGCGCTGGATTTTGGAAAGCGCGTTAGGCTGTGATTCTGCCTCTAAACGTATGCGAGTTTTGGCAATGGAATCAATAGTAACGTGTGTAGTAGGGCTATCAGCGAGAAGGGCCTCGATTCGCTGTGGATTTGGCTTCAAATGAGGATAGCGCGGAGTGTAGTCGTCTCTAGTAAGGGAGGCAATGTGCTGCAATATGTCTGGCGAATTAAGATCTTCTAAATCAAAAAATTCATGGCCCCAAGCGTTGGAAAACTCTATGGCTGCATCTGCAAATCCTGCCTCGACGTTGAGAAACGTGGTGAAAGCGGTTTTGATCAGTTCAGCCGAAATGTTCCGACCATCATGATGTCTTTTGAGATTAGTTAGCTGGAAAAGGCCCATAGGCAATCATCATGTATAATGAATAGAAGAAGAAGAAGAAGGAGAAGAAGAAGGAGAAGAAAGTGATGATCATACAGGTACCCATGATTTGCCAGAGTATTCAACATTGGACAAGGCCCTCGTGAATCATCTAGCCCAGGTGGCAACCACGGTTGAATTTGGACAGTGGAACATACCGCCGCCGCAAAAGTTGCAAACGAGATAAATGCCGACAGAATCATTATAATAAACTTGGACGATGATAAATATGTTTCTAAAAGCTCACGGTATAAGTCGAGATTTACTGAAGTAGAAATATACGGAAGAGAGGGGCGGTCGAAGCCTTAATACTTCAAAGCAGTGCTCATCCAACGGCACACACATACACAAAAAAACGGCTAGCTAGAACAAACGTACTACAAACGTCTCCATCCTTGTGTCTTTTTTTTTTTTTTTTTTTTTTTTTTTAATTTTTTTTTTTTTTTTTTTTTTTTTTTTTAACAATTGGCGGCAAAGTTGGTTCTCCGTCCAAGACATCTCGTATGAAAAGACACAATTTGCTTTTGTCGAGTACCCACACAATCTCAAGCAAGGGCTTGGAGATGCAGTAGCGTAGATTCGTCGGCTCAGACAACTCGTTTGAATAAGGTATAACTTCGTACTCCTCGTTTAGAAAGTTTGTGGGTGTCTGTTATTCTCCGCAGTTGGGCCTGAGTTGTCTTTCTCTGATCTGAATGGCCGGTCCAGAAGCCCGGGGCCAGGTAAATTTGTCATGAATGTGAGCTGCTGTTGGTTCTCTCAGCCCTTTTTGTCTAGGGCAAGTCTCGGGGACCTACTAATAAGGACTAAAAACACGGGAGAGTGAGACATGTAACGGTAGAGCAAACATACTGTATAAAAAGAAATATGCAATTATAGCTTTCGCCGAGCAGATTCTGGTCGGCATCCTATCTGCGGCTTCACGAAGGATCGGGTTCTCCCTTTTTTCTTCCTCCTCTTCCTCTTTTTCTTCCTCTTTTTCTTCCTCTTTTTCTTCCTCTTTTTCTTCCTCTTTTTCTTCCTCTTCCTCTTCCTATTCTTTCTTCTCACCTTGTGCAGCTTGTGTAGTAATAGCAGCAGTAATCTATGAGGATCCGCCACTTCAGTATTCCATAGTGTGAGCATTATTACATCCAACAAGATCTCGATCGGCTCTCGTCCCTCATCTACACCCGGTTTGTTATACGAAAATGTCAAAATTACAACTGGTCCAACGAAAAGTTAGCACCTTTCTTGATTGGGATTCTGCGTATGAAAGAGAGTGGGCTTGAAGTTCTCGCCGTGGAATATTATGACCAATTACCGAGAGATCCAATATCGACATCAGTCACTGTGACGCCTGACGCAGCATGTCCTGGATTTAATTAGAATGATCCAAAAATTACCAGGGTGAGAACCGGGTCTTCGCACAGCTGACGAAGTACTTCTTATGCAGAAGACGGTTTGAGCAGCCAGAGGTATTAATATTGTTATTTCCATAAAGATTGCTGTGCTGCAAAACGAAAAGACGACATGAAGCTCCCCATTCATGGATCCCAGTAAGTTTGCGGGCTATATGGGATTTCAATGAGAACTTCATCTTTGGCGAGTGCTTAGCTTTGTTTGTTTGTTTGTTTGTTTGTTAGTAGTTAGTAGTAAATATGCACGTTAGACGACAGGACAAAGCCAACCACGGCTCCACGCCAGGCACCCTTATTTCGCTCATGATTCAATCAAGTAGCTAGCTACATTAACCATAGGCGCCCCGTACGCAAGAGACGGGATCGGCTGATAAGCGGTAGCTACCTTGCGCACCTTTGCTATCCCCGATCAGCCCCAGTCTGGATATTTCTCCTCTACCAGATATGATCGGCGTATAGGATGTGATCCGATTTGCATGCCGTTCTGCCCCCTGCAGATTTAGAGAGCTCCGGCTCGCTAGCCGAATTACATATTTCAGGATAGCTAGCTTGTCAGTCATTGTGCCAGGCATGGTTGACAAATTCTTCACCCTTTGACTTGGGTCAGAAAAGACACGAAATCTAATTCAACTGTTATTTGTCATGATGAGATGTATGCTTTTTTTGTCTTTCAGGTCTAGAGACATGTGCTTGATGTTTCAATATAGTGTTGACAGAGAGATGATCTATTCAACGGAGATGCTCGTTTGGAAGCACAGTCAAGGATCACCTTCGTAATGTTAAACAATTTTGTAATGATGAGTGCACGATGTTATCTTGCGGTCTCTTATTAGAAACGGAAAAGACAGAGCGTCTTATGCCCAGCTCTTGAATTGTATTCTCGCGAATCGTATTGTATTTGGTTGGCCCCCACAATGCTGGAAATAAGCTGTCTCATCCTTCGGTGGTTGACGGTTATCTTAGTCTCTGTTTGGTATTAGTCTAAGTACGAATATTTATCATCTGGAACCTAGTTTCAGTCGCTATTCCAAAACAGTCAGCCAAACATCGCAGTAGTAAGAATAATAACGGCCGGAACCAAAAAATGAACCGTTGTTGGGGCGGCTATCCCTAGAGCTGAGTCGATTGCCAAAGTCAACATCGACATCGTCTGCAACGTAAATTCCATATGGGGAGCTGCTTTATTCTAAGCATACTCTTACCAGGAGACCTCTCCTAAGGCACCGATGGCATAGACCGGTACCTACGGCACTATGCTGGCTTGATCGAGCATATCCCATTCTCAAATGTGAGACACTCTAGTAGCATTATAACATAGCGGGGCATTATACGCCGTTTGCTGAATTCCAGCTACAACGGGCCATGCAGACTGCAATTAGAGCGAAGCCAAGTCTCATCATGACTGTCGGGTTTGGTGAAAGCTTGATTCTGTGTATGTGAGGATAGACGCAACGCTCGAGTAACGGCACGATGATGGGTACATAGATGGGGTTTAAGGTTAAAGATAGTGTCGTTTAGAATACCTTAAATGACCAAAAGCATAGCCAAATAGACTGGATAAATGGCTCTACGGCGCGCCTTCTTGGCATTTATAAATATGACGTTCGCATCTTACTAACGAGTTACTAGAGGGCTATGAAGCCGAGTACACATCGATATTCGCGGATGTGAATGTTATTGTGAGGATGGCTACAGAAGATGATAGCATTATACATGAGTCAGTACAAGTCAACTACCATGACAATATCTTGTAGGTGCAAGATCGAGCACTTGAATTAGCCATCGCCTAGCGCTTTTATTGATGCTATTTAATCGCAGTCTCATTAACATTTGGGTCTCGTTAATGAGGCTGACCGCGTCCTCGTGGCCGTCGCCATGAGTACTAAGCTATGTCGCATCCACCAAATAATTCCATGAGCGTTTTGCTAGCTGCGCAGATCCCGGCGTCTTACTGGATAGCACTATTTTTTGGCAAATACTTTGAACCTGTGCGATGGGGATGGTTAGGCTGCTGAGGAATTGTGTTAATGGGTACAGGCAAAAATACCAGGCGCCGGACCGAAAAAGTTTCGCCTCATGTTCTGCGTAGATGAAGTAGTATGTTGCAGGAAGGTATTTGATAGTGAACAGTCACTTCTTGTTGTTGGATCCCATGCTTTGCTAAAGTATGACATACAGGATGAAGGCTGTGTTAGAGATCTGAATTTAATTCCGATCAAAGCTTATACATATTTGTGTGTGTTACACAGTGATGAATACCTACTTAGATACGACTTGAGCAACATGCCATAGTGTATAGCAGACAGTTGGTTTTTGTTCTTGTTTTCGTTTTATTTTATTTTCATATTGAAACATGATGAAATAACAATTGTATCTCTTTGAGTTGAAAGCATCAAATCATAATCATTCATCGACTAACAACATCATACTATAGTTGCCACCTCACCAGATACACCGCTAATATGATTCTATCTCAATGCATTCCTTTTAAGCTATTTACCCCATCCAGCTTGGTTGTTGGTAGAGTCAACTGTAGTGGTATCACGTTTACCCCAGCCAGCTTGGTTGTTGGTAGAGTCAACTGTCGTCGTGGTGTCGCGTTTACCCCAGCCAGCCTGATTATTGGTAGAGTCAACCGTCGCCGCGGTGTCGCGTTTACCCCAGCCAGCCTGATTATTGGTAGGGTCAACTAAAGTTGTATCTCGCTTGCCCCATCCAGCTTGATTGTTTATGGAATCGACCGTATCCCGTTGGTTGACAGGAGCAGCGTCGACAGCGCCTAGGAGAGCGATAGCAAGGGGAAGAAGCTGGGATATCTTCATGTTGGAACAGTTTTTTTTTTTTTTTAAAAAAGGGGTTAAAAGACTTAGGATATCAGAGAGAAGATAGACCTCCTGCTCGATTCTTTGAATGAATCGAGATATCTCCAGTGTTCAGCATGAATGGCTGGCATAAGAACATATATAGGCGATTCAACGAGATTTTACCCTGTAGCCAGTAGTAACATTATTGAGGTAATGTTTACTCATTGATTTCTTTCTTTCTGCCCATGTGCATAAAGTGGGATAGGCTATTATTGAGGCATATCCCATGATAGCTCATATTGATGAGTGTGACCAAGATTAACTACCCCAGATCCTTCTGTAGATATACCACTAGGCTTTAGTAAGTAAAATACGGAAGACATAAATCAATAAAGATTATTTTGGTGCTGTGGATGAGAAAATGAGCCTCGTATATTGGGCAAATGTTTTAAAAGGATACGTTGCATTGTCGTCGCGCTCCCACTTCGTTCTCTTTTGCATGAATCCTTCAACCTCTTGATTTATGCTCTCAAGCTTCCACATCCAATGATTAGCAAAAGGATCGAGAGCATTACGCATATGTGATTTGATTCTCTATGCATGTATGTCATCCCTATGAGGGGAAGAAGATATTCGCGAAGGATAAGCGGCGACAGGCATTATTAGCCTTGCAGTATTAGCGCATCTCCCATGTTCAGGTTGTGTGCGGAGAAATAGTTCTTTGGCTCTCTGCATTCGTCTACACAGTTGACCAGGATGTTTGTTTCTAGGGCTGATGCCGATGTTACAGTTGATCCCTGTCGTTTATTGGGTTATTAGTTATACCATTTGATCATGAAGATGTTACATTTCAGATCCAGAATAAGGAACGACAGTATGAATTAGGGACGGAATCTATCTAGGACGCGAGCTTCGCATCCTTCCTTCTTTTCTATGTGGACAACTGGCTGTATGTAGAGTAAGCACTCGGAATGGCACCCAAAACTTCAGAAGAGTTCCAAGATGAGGAACATTTGCTAGACGATGCCGAGAAAGATGATAGCTATAGTCGTCAAACAGCTTTCCCATACGTGTTGCGAGCAAAGCTGCTTCCATATTCCTTAGCCCTGAATGTTGTGCTGCTATTAGTAGTGGCATCAGCCTGGACGATTTCATACGGGAAATATGTACAGAAACGAATATTAAATGAGGTATACTGTAAGTGCTTTTATACCGATCAAAGACTGAGCAACTAAGATCTCTAATGATACCAATAGCTCCAGCAGAATCCGCAGTCGAGTACAAGACAGTTGTCTTCACGGGCGGCCTGCATGGCGACAAGTCACCCTATCAAGGATTTTCTGACGAGATCAATGAGAGATGGGAAAGACTTTACAATGGTATGATAAGATTCCATATTGAGACTATCTTCAAGTAAAAAAAAAAAAATAGTTAACACAAGTGCGCGTTGAAGAGGTTGGAATATCTCAGATTCCGGCAGCAATGGCAGCTCAGCTTCCCAACGCTACAACGCCAACCGCTCACGACCCCAGCCTATACATGGTCGAACTAGATGTCTTCCATCAATTGCACTGCTTAAACCTCATGCGCAAGCTCGTTTACCCTGATGTCTTCAAGTTAGATTTAACATCCGGCTCAGAAGAAGCCGAGGACAATATCTATCATATGGAGCACTGTTATGACCAGTTAAGGCAGTCTATCCAATGCGCATCTGATATAGGCACAATTTACTGGGAATGGAGCGAGCCGGAGCAGAGGATGTTTGGAAATCTTCGGACGACGCATACATGTAAAAACTTTGAGAAAGTTAAAGAATGGGCTCTTCAGCATAGACTCGAAGGAAATTTTGATAAGTTCCAGAAGGTTGAAGGGGCCCCTCTAAGACAATCAAATTAGAATCCATAAGAAAAAAACTTCAAATTATTTAAGATATATAACCTTTACTACGGTATACCTTTGGGAAATATGCCGATTCATTACACTGCTTAATCAAACACATTGACGGGTGGATTGAGAGCCATGCCCGGCGTCCAAGTTCAACATACTAGTCATTTCAAACAATTCGAAAAATAATAGCAATAATACTGATCGAATAATCAAGCTTGCAGGCATGTAACGTAGCTTAACCAAACACAAATAAAGTCATATTCCTATATGTCCGAGGAAGATAACTAAGTGTCAAACTCAGGACGGACCTTTAATTCCTCGTATGGAGGTGGATATGCATTAGCACGATATTTGATGACGCTACGATCTGCATGTCAGCACTGAAACCATATCTTGCCTTGGCGGCTCACTTTCGACCTGCCATAACAAGCAATAGTCTCGGGTAGGGAACGGACATTAAATGACCGAGCTCGCCGTTTAGTTAAAGAAGGGACTATTGCTGCTTAAACATCATACATGATTAGATATGCAGATGCCGCCGGCAGGATCCTAAGAAATCAGAGATTGGGTCCTCACAACGAGCCCCATATTCACTACATCCCCTTGGCTTGAGTTCAGGCCTCTATGTTTTGGAGATCAACCCGTTCCTCTCTAGCAAGTTCTAACTTTAACACTCATTTCGATATCTAGTGTATACATGTGGATGAGTGTACAGCAGCTTAATCATGATGGATCAGCTTCGTGAAAGCGCTGCCTTTATCAAGACAAAAGTATCCAAACAAGAATATTCTCAAATCGAGGGAAATGAAAGCGAAGATGACTTGGCCTATCAACCTAGTTCTGCTCAGTCATCACAATGGCGCCTATTCCCATTGATCTCATCGTTTCTGCTTGGCGTCTTAGCTGCAATGCTTGCATTTGGTCTATGGCAAATCACCACCGCTCATAAAACAATACCAAATCGATTATTTCCTGAGATACGCAAGGGAATGGATGAAAAAACAGGTCTTCCGATGAGTTGGTCTCACGGAGATTGTGGCAATTCTCATGTCGACGCTCAAGCTCTTGGCTGCCGATACAGCATTGTCTTGCACGCATGGCTTCCGCAGGATTGTTTTACAGAAGATGATCTAGAAGATGAAGATTTGATGTATCAAGATCGCAGCTGGCCATATGAGACTAATGGCAGAAACCTCACTATGGAACAACTTCACCAAGGTGACTATCATCATTTCACTACGACGTTTGACTGGCACGTTGTTCATTGCATGTATGTATGGAAGAGAATGCACAGAGTAGCTCTTGATGCGAGCCAGAAAATTGATTCGTATACGGTCAATTACGCCCATACAAGCCACTGTGTTGAGATGATTGGAGGTAGCCCTGGTGGTATGAAGGATTCTGGAACAAAGATATTTGTTAAATATCCTATATGCGCTTAATGAATTCTTACGTTTCAAAATAAAATCTCTGTGTTTTATAAAGCAACTCGACTGTGATTCATATCCTAGATAATCTATTCATAATTTTCACTTTAACTGAAGGGCAGTTGATAAGGATCGCATGTGGACTTAGATGAACTTGCACGCTGGCAGAAAGACTTTTCAGATCTCATTCCCCCGCCATGACTATAATTCTGAAGAGTCTAGGCTAGGATCATGTATGTAACGTTTGACAAGACTAATCATAAGCTGCACGCCTTTAACTAGCTTGCCAACTTGGTCAAAGGATTCATCTAGTCACGCGTCGAGCCATATCAAGGCAGGGAAAGGATGCATCTACTTCTGGCACGTTGCATTCAGTAGGCTCTTTAAGAAACGTTATGTTAACTAATTGTCTACAGAATGATTTCCACTCTAATCTTGGCTGGCCTACTCCGTTCTCGCCACCCTATCAAACTTTCCCATGGATTTTAAGCTCTATTCTGCACTTAGAAGTCTTCTTTGTAGCTATTTCT
The DNA here is from genome assembly GCA_015266385.1 of Trichoderma oligosporum. Classification (NCBI taxonomy): domain Eukaryota; kingdom Fungi; phylum Ascomycota; class Sordariomycetes; order Hypocreales; family Hypocreaceae; genus Trichoderma; species Trichoderma oligosporum. The sequence goes on from JACBYL010000955.1 coordinate 28,467, forward strand.
GAGTTATTTGGAAAAGAAAACATTGGTAGCAACTCAAAACGATATATACAGCATGTTTACATCCAAGACATCGGAAGCTAAATACAAACCTCTTGCAGAGGGCGAGGCAGATTCAGATTCTGGAGAGAATGTGCAATCACAGACGAATAAGCGCCTGCGCTTTCTAGAGCAATCACTCAGAAAGTTTAGTGTAATTCATGTGGCAGTCCTTATACTGGAAGTGATTCTTTGTGCTCTTCTTGTCTCGGGCTTCGTTGTGCTGAGTCAGGCGAGGCGGATAATGAGATCGGAAATCTCTATTGATGGCTTATCGCAGCTTGTGATGTATAATACCACTATGAAGTTTCAGGATGGCTCCAAGCTTCTTGCTGGTACTCAAGATGCCGATGAATATTGGAAAGACCTTCTTGGTAGTGGCGGTGTAATATCCTTGAACACAGAATGGGCTCAAAACCAAGGCTTGAGGCCATCAGCACAGTCACCGACGGATTCGTCTCAGAGTATCTACCAAGTGGACGTATTCCACGCCCTCCACTGCTTGGTACGTTTGATACTCTCTTAATGACTGTCGCTACTAATCACGAGCTGCAGAACGCCATCCGCCAAAATCTCATGTCCAAGACTCCTCCTCCATGGGACGAGACACATATGCTCCACTGCCTTGATTACGTCCGCCATCAATTACTCTGTCATCCTGACTTAACGCTAATAACTACAAACGACTTGGAAGAATTTGTGCTTGATGAAGTGCATACATGCCGTGACTACGGAGCTATTCTGGACTGGGTACATCAGCATCGGTGGATTGAATTCCCCGAATGGTTGAAAGAGAAAAATAAACATCACAAAACGCCTCATGATCACCCTTCCCATGATCACCCATGATGGTAGCTTTTCTATGTTCTTTTCTTCTAAGATATCTAAACAACTATTACTTTGCCACCCCATTTATTATATCAACGCCTCTTTGACTATTTTAGTCTCAAGGCTCGGTCTTTCGTATAGTCTTTTAAAAAAGCCGTGAAGTTCATATCGGTCGGATCTTCCTTTTTACTAAGCAGGTGGCATATATTTGTAGTCATTATAGTCTTGTCTCCAATTGTCTGGGTTTTATTGTTGATAGTGTTATCTTTGGCGATGCATATCCAAATCACCTCCTTTGCCATGTTGACTTTTGATACATCTGGAGTCAGGATAAACGATGTGATGAATGAGAAGGCTGCAGTATTAGGACATTAACAATGCCATCAAATACGTTCATTTCTGCAATATTGTCAGACAATGAGAATCGTAAAGTTCATTAAGTATGTAAGTTTACGATTTGGGTTCTAGTATCTCAAATCTTCACACCCCAAAGCAAGTATTACAAATTTAACAAGTTTTGTAAATGCACGGCAATGGTAAAGATACAGGCAGTGGAGCATGGCAGCGAGCATTGTTTCGGAACTCGTTATACAGCATTATATGTCGTCCTGCTCGCCATGATATATCAAACTAGGACAAACTCGCCAGGGGACCAAATTCAGTCTATGGCATTGATATATCATATCTCGTTCTTTAATTGCCCCAGATTAAAACCAATATTTCTTAATTTATGCTTCATCGATATCCTTATATATCTGCAGCTCTTTGTCAATAACCGTAGACACCACATAGTGCCGCAGGCCCGCAAACATTGAAAAAACACCGCAAGACACCGCAATTGCCAAAAGTCCGCAACTTCTCATGGGCAAGCTAAGATGGCAAAGCTGGCACTCCTAGAATAGGATAAGGTTATGTTTAATTCTTAGCATAAATTTGTCAAAAACCCTGCAGCTCAATCTTAACCAGATGTTAACTGCAATTAGGTGTACAATAATGCTGGATAGATGTGAATGATCAATACTATTCTTATATAGGATGGTAGGTTAATATTGCAGGTGCGTTTTGCTTTCATTCTTGGGTTACTTTATCAAATCAAGCCAATATTGTAATCATACATTATTACGATAAATCTACTTCATTACTAGTAAAACTTCCTGCTTCTCTAAAAGCGAAAGATAGATATCTATAGAAAATATAAGTATTAACAAAAAAAAAGACATATAAGTCGCCTAATGAATACTTACCAGCAACTAGCCATCGGCCACTGAGCAGCTTCAATGACTGTCTCAAAATTTTAAGCTTCTCTATGGCAGACTTTGTTGGAGAGTCATGTGCAATTTTAAGGTGTATTGATGCCACCTTGTATATCAAATGAATAAGGAAAGGACTGGCAATATCACAGAGATCACTTGTGAATCCTTTCTCGAGCGTTGCCGCCATGTCCAGGGCTGATTGTGAAATTGCTTCACTTTCAGGAGATAGCTGCATGCCAGAGTTGCATGTATCCTTATCAAGCGACGGGTAATCGAGCAAAAGAATGCCACTTCTATCGTTAGCGGGTTACATATATCTAAAAGAAGTTGATAATACGACTACCTGTAGCACACTGCCGTTTGACTACAATACTCTAACCGCCTGATTGACGCTTCAATTTTGGAAAGATGAACAAGCGCAAAAATTGTGCGCCGAAGCTGGATTGTCTCGCTAGACTGTTCGGATACATGATGGAGGACTTGGCTGAGCAAATGCGCAGCTTGTGCGAATCGAGCAAATAAGCCCAGATGGTAGCTATTAGCTGTTGCTAGAGTATATGCATTCTCTGGGTTTGACATCTATGCGGTTTGATTTAGAGACATGAGGCAGAGTATCTGAGCAATAATGAATGCTACTTACCCCTTTGTCCCACACTGCATCATCTACAGGTAAATAACTTTCTATATCCGCATCTGGAGTTATCAAGTGTCGTTTAGGATCGCATAAATTTAGAAACCTTGAAATAATATTAGTAAATAATCGGTTTCCATTGTCAACACAGGATTATGAGCAGGATTTAAAGAAACGCTTCCGCAGCCATACCTATCGAGAACTAAAATCGCCCACCATATTCGACGGCCTTCTTCTTCTTCGACCCACGGACATTGCGTAGCACTGGAAGAGAGTATAGACTTATCAATGCCCAAAGCAGTCGCATAGCGAGCGCAAGACCCTACTGATAGGAACGCGGCAGGATATACAGCATGTCCTAACTCATAGAGAGTAATAAGGATGGCAGCCTGGAGAACCAGTACCGACAAGACTCCAGAAGTCTCAATCTGAAAGTGGAACAGTTTTACAGTCTGGTATAACGGGGTATTCCAAGCTGTTACTCGAGAGCAACATAACTTCATAGACAGTACGAGTAAGAATAACTCAGCTCTCTTATAAGCCAGTCGGTTTATCAAATTAGCTGCGAACTGAGGTTTCGATATAATTGGCATCCATATGTGGACAGATTTGAAGAAGTTTTCGGAAACGGTCTGAATATCCAACACGCCCCCGACCAAATCAACGATTTCTTCTGAAACTGTAACATCTGAGTTGACTATTTCCAGTTGCGCACGGGAAAAGACTTCGGGGTCCAGAAAACGCTCAGCGATAAAGCTAGAATTGGTAGAATGGGACAGTACGTGATATACAGTCCCCTGTTTTTTTTCAGGTACAACAACGGGGCCATACTGGTCAATGGAAGAACTTCTGCTTGACGAGGATGCTTTGATGTGGCCCTTGGTCTTTGGCCGTCTTTTTCGGCGGCCTGGATAGTTACAAATAAGGTCCTTCCTACAAAAGTATTACCAAATCTAGATTACTATGCGCTTTGATGAGGAGGTGAAATGTGATTTTCTATGAACTCACTGTGAACACAGCGTACATTGAGGGTATAACTTATCGCAGCGGCGTTTTGATTGTCGGCATGCAGAGCAAGACCACCGCACTGCCAGCCCCTCGATATTATCGTCTTGGTCATGCATGACTACGGATGTTGATATCGGATTATCTCGTGGAGCGGACATTGCGTGGAAGAAAAGTCGGACTTATAAGTGGCGCGGGGTTTCGTGGAGTTATAGGCTGAGGCTATCCGGAACGCCACAAATAGATCCATTAGCAGTAATGGCTGCTTACGTGATATACAAGTATGGAGAACAGTAGCATAGAACTCGACGTCAGACGCTCTACTCTTCCTTAAGTTTACCATGGAGAGAGAGCGAAGTTGCTCTCCAGTAGGCTGGGCTGACCTTGATCAACGTCAGAACATCATTGAATGTCCCTAGCTCTGCGACGTAAGGCATAGTGGTAATCTATTTGATCAAATATTTCCGCATGCAGCCCTCTGACTTTGCCCATCCTATGGCATCCTCTCGTCTCTAACTAAATCAAGGATTGTGTTACTACTAGGCATCAACGATCGCTTCTTACCCAGCTTCATATTGGCAATATCTTTACTTTAAACTTCAGACATAGCAAGGGCAGCTGTAAGAGAGTACACGAAAACTTCCCAGCTTCAAAAGGTATGCTGAGAGATTTGATCCACATTTCACCTAAGCAGGCTCGTCAATTAGATTGAAGCACGAGCTTGTGACCTATGCGTTTATAATTTTGATGAATGTGAACTTCAATTTCTAAAGAAATAGGGATCGAAGCCTCAAAAGTCAGTAGCTTAGTAGCTTATGAAAGGGTCGGTAGGATGAGCAACACGAGGTAGGTGCATGTAGCTATACTCAGTTTTATATACAGTAACTAGCGATGAATCTTCTCACCCGAAAGAACAGATTGTGTCTGTATCGTGCCGCTATAGCTATTATAACTAGTCCAGTTAGTTCTTATTTGGCATCGTCTTCTTGCTGAGAGCCTTAGATTCAAAAGCGGATCTCGCATGATAACCATCGTATTGTGCAAAAATAGTTATTGATGATTAAGTGATGGGTTCGTTATCCGACATTGCTGGGTACTAGAAACAAAATCATTCACTATGCTCAAGATGCCACCTCTAACGTCGCCAACCAAGCCGCTGAAGCCACTCACCAAACAAAGGAAAATCTACCACGCACGTTGAGAGCCAAGATTTGCTCCTCCGTACCGCCAGTGTAATAGAATCCTGGGAAGACTGCTATGTCGAGCTCCAAAGGGCTGGGCCCAATTCAACGTACGGATGTCTAACATCTCGCATGCTACTACAGTCGAATTGCTGCCACTAGAGTCTCGTGGAGCGCTGGTCTTGGTGTTTACGGAGCCAGTCGGGCTATACTCGCAATCTCGCCCTCGCATGCGAGTCTGATCCTTTTCATACGTTCGCTGACCGGAACCCGTTAGTGCTGGATGCTCTACTGTGCTCAAGGCATCGGAGCTGTGTCCGTGGGTACACCATACCATCTTTGAGGCGTTTGAAGGGGCCGCCACGCTGAAAGGTCATATGAACGTACTGCACGCCTCACGTGGGGATAGCCCAGCCTTGACAGCAGCACTGATTGCCCACCATGCAATACGTAAGCTCCAATAACTGCTGTAGAAATCAGTGCTGTAGGGCGCATCGTCGGCCAAATCTCGCCCAAGTACTAGAAGCACATGCCCATGGAGCTCGACAGCAATGCTCCAGCCATAGTTTTAGCTGCAGACGTGAAGATGGCGGCCGAGAAGATCATTGAGGGCGCAATGCTGTATCACGACTAGATTTGCATGTCCACCGACCGTATCATCGCAGGACGCAGCTGATGAGCTTGTTCATGAACTAATAAAGGTTGTCCTCGAGGCGAATTTAAACCGACGCTGCAGGTCACTCAGTCACCAAAGTTCAAGCTAAGCGTGTCCCCGTTTTCCTTCAAATTAACTCACGCTTCAGGTGCCCAGTCCCAGTTCCTCACAGGCGATGGAAGTCTTAAATGATGGTGGCACGGGCTTCACACGACTATCATCACAGGCGTTAAACCCACCGATAACATCGTTCACGAGTTACCCTTGCTTCTATCCTTTTCATCATCAAGGATGAATCGGAAGTCGCCAAAGTCGCCAAAGATATAGTATATGGCCTCAATACTACGGTTCACAGCCGTGCTGCACTGCGCGTTGCCAAGCAGGTCGAAGTGGAACAAGAGCATGTTGGAAGTATCACAAGAGTATGACGAGGCGGCTATCCCTATTGGAAGCACAAAAGATAGTGGCTAGGGGAGAATGATGGCGAATACGAGCTGAGTGAGTTTTTGGTAGAGAGAAAGTTATTTCGATTCAAGATCCAACGACGACTAACCATTTATCTAGGAACCGAGTATTTAGTTGTTTCAATAGAGATCTCAAGATTGTTCGTCTACTAAAAAACTCCATCAAACCAGCAGTAAACTCAAATTTTTCGAAATGGCAATGAGCTATTTTTATTTTTTATTTTTTATTTTTTTGAATCGATCAATTCAACTCCGTGTCTTTCCCATGTAGTGCGAACTATCTTAGCACTCCCAATATCGCGTTCCATGCCCGAATACCTTCCGCTTTCATAAGACCCGATACGCCCTTTTTTTTTTTTTTTTTTTTTTTTTTAATCTCAATATCTTCTAGACTTTTTCTAATTCGTTGCAGTGAGAGCATAGGCGAGCAACCGCGAAACTGGCCATCTCCGTCTGGGCGGAGTCCGGGAGAAGTCCGAATTATGATCAGCAACACGCGGGGGGTGCCGAGGCTAACGAGTTTGACGATGCGGTAGGGCTTTCTTCATTTAGATTTGACAGCATTGGCCGATGATGAGAGTTATCCGGCCTCAATTACCGTTTTGTGACTCCTCAATATCCCAGAAGCAAAATGATTTCCCAGTTGTTGAAGCATTTCAATCACCGTTAACAAACGAACTAAATGCCCTCTTCCCAAGATGTGGATTATACCGATCGCCGTATTTTCTCCCCCATGAGCAAAAGAAGAGAAAAAAGAAAGAAAACAGGCGAGTTATCGAATCGAAAGTGCACCGTAAGAAGTTAGTTGTATCGATGCGTCTCTCTAGTCGTTGCATCTTACCACGTGAAGCCATCTTCGGTGATTTCGATTCCGTCCGCAATATCCGAGCATTCGCCTTCATCCTCGTTCAGACCAGCATCGCCATCATCGGGAAACTGAGCCTGCTCCATAAGAATCTCTTCTTCTTCTTCTTCCCCATCTTCTTCTTCCTCTTCCTCTTCTTCTTCTTTTTCTTCTTTTTCTTCATCATCATCGTCGTCATCGTCATCATCATCATCATCGTCGTCGTCGTCGTCGTCATTATCACCATCATTATCACCATCATCACCACCTTGATCCCGTGGAATATCGAGTGAGCACCCCAAATGCATACCAGGAATCTCTACATCCACGGCTCCGGTATCGCCAAAGTAATACTCAAAAGCTTCTCCATCAATAGCGAGCTCAAGCTCTGGCAAATCTTCGATATCTTCACCGTCTTCTGCTACGTAAACCTCCAAATCGACGTCAGAATAGCCCTCAGGGCCACCAGCAATCTCAACATCGTGAAGGATATGTGGAGCTTCTTCATCACTCTCCCAATAGTACGGTTGAGGGTCAACCAGGTTATTCATCAGAATAACATCGTCAAAATGCTCTTCATCTTCGGTACTGCTGCTACCACTGGAGTCGAAACAGCTGTCATAGGTGCTTGAAGAATCATAGCTAATGCTAGGTGAGTTGGGTGCCACCGTTGAGATAGAGAGACTTTCATCTCGGCTAAAAGTTGTAGAATGCGGAACAGTTTCGAGATCCAACACTCCCATCTCATCGCTTGTCAGCTCGTCTCCGAGGTTTGGCTGTCTTCCCCAAGAAACTGCTAGGTCGTTATCGTCCGTTAGCACTGCTTCTGGCGTATTCCATGTAGCCAGAAGCCCCTTTCCGATCGTAATATCTGCCAGATTAAAACCCAGTTGTCGCGCCTCTTCAAGCTTGCGATTACCCTTATCTATAAGGTCTTTCCGAAGAACATCTCCCAAAACGCCCGAAACTTCAAAGTCTAGCAGCCGATCCTGGATAACACAATGCAGAGACGACGCTTCGGGATCCCACTGCATACCGATCCAAGCTGGCAAGCAATCCTGGTCAATGAAGACCTTGTCTAGCTCAACTCCTTCTTGCTTCGCAGTCTCAAGGCGAATGTTGGACTCTCGTTGGATGTACTCGGCGATATCTGCCGCGATCAGCTTCCTCGGCAGCGCTCGTGTAATGAACTCTGCAAATGTTGTTTGACTTTCATTTTCCCCTGCCTCTGCTTCATGTCACCGAGAAAACTGTTAGCATCGATGTTGAGTCTACTTCGTTATATGACTTATTTTCATTATTTACGAACGCTGTGGCTGGGTCTTTGTAGACCTGCGAATCTTGCGGCGACGTGTTACCAGAGGATTGTCATCATCAGAACCGGATGATATCTCGATGACAGTTCGCTTAGCAGAAGACATCGTTTGAGTGCGCTTTTTGAACGGGAATTCTAAATACTTGTTGAAGCATGCATGCAAGGCGAAGGGCAAAGGCTAACCAGCTAGGTAGGCGATAGGCGGTGTAAAGAAAAAACGAAAGAAGAACAAGATAAAAAGCAGCCCAAAAACGCCTTGGAAGTTGATAATTGCAAGAAGAAGAGAAAGACGAAAATAAAGAAGAGAAGAGGATGAATGCCAATAATGAAAGGGGACCAGTAAAAGAGAAGGAAATTATGAAGAGGTGTTTCAACACGAAACATAAAAACCTCCAGGTGGTAAACGAAATCACCCTCCCCATCACCTGGCAACACCTCGCATATTTGTCATATTGAAATCTATAGACAATTGCTAAAAGTCCGTATTGTCGGTTTATACAATCTCGCTCTCAATTCATCTTGGACGTAGGCGTGCACCGTACCCACCAAGCCCCTCCGCTTCTATTATTGTTCTTCATCCTCAACAGCTGTCAATAGTCCACCGTCAACTGATAGCCCACTTGCTCTCCACATTACCCAAATCGCCCTTCGCTGATGAAGGATTTTGTGTATGGCAGGGATTTTAGTTTGAGGTTTCTATTCTGATGAACAATGACTGATGCAACAGCTGCACAGTGGATGACTACATGTGCAGTTCAACATGCAACTATCTCCTCGTGCTCTTCTCACGAAATAGAAGCAAAAATCCCTAAAAAGTCACCATAAATATCACTAAATGCCCTCTTCCTCATCATATTGCTCCAACTCCATCTGCAATCCCCCTATCCTAGCTCAGTGAGCGCCTCTATCTTTGGCGTTTTCGTATCTCAACTTCGTAATAATCCCAACTCATACAAGCAAGTACACTTGATCTGAAATGTCAATACAGGTATGCGGTCAAATCTGCTGCCATGTCTGTAATGTCTACAGCACATTCCATTATCTCAGATTAGAGTGCCCGTTCACAGCTTCATGCCTGTCCTCCCTCATCTCAGATACCTTTGTCAACAACACCCTAGAAAATATGCTCTACAAAAGATCAGAGCATAAAGCCTTTGCCTCATCCCCCCAAAAGCAAGTAGTAGAAATCACGGATAACAGCTGTATAGCTCAAATGGTGGCAAAAAGAAAATGATATTCGGTAGCTAACGTGCCATATAGTCTTGAAAATGCTCATTTAATCCAATCATTATTGCGATTCCAGTCCCCAACCTACGCCGTGTTTGTATGTCCATTGTACCACAGTAATGCCAATCAAGCCAATAATCAACTTTTAACCTTTATCCCACCAAATCGGCCTTGCAAATCCTTCTTCATATTGACAAACAATCTCACAGATGATATCCCTATACGCCAGTCAAGATAAATTCACTGAATCTCCATCTCCTCTTCGTCGTGCTTCGCCGATTTTGCCTCCTCAACCGCTGGTGCATCTAATCTCGTATTAGTATCTCTTTCTTTGCTTTTCTCCGTATCAAATCATGTGAAAACACACCTTTCATCTCCGCCTCTCCTTCCGCCTCCATCTTCCTCTTCAGCGCATAACCCATCTTCTTCTCCAGCTTCCTCGCCTTCTTGCTGCTTATCTTCGCCCTCGGTCCACTATTTGGTAGCAGTCCCGGCCGCGCGCCTCTTGTCTTATCCGACTTGCTAATCTTGGTCTTGTTGGCTGGGTCAGCCCGCCTCTGGTTCGCTTTTCTTGCTTTCGCGGCACGGGCAGCGAGCCGATTTTTGGAGGGTCGGTTGGGATTTGACATGTTCGCCATGATGAAGGTGATATAATGAGAAGGAGATGGCAAATATAGATCTTTTCGCAGGTATATTGTATGTGTGCCTTTGTGTGGATGGCTGTATTAGCTTTTACTGGCTATAATCCGTATGTCGAAAAAATAAAAATCGCCCCGCTAAAAAAAAGCCCCAAAAAAAACACCTGCGCAACTAATTAGCTTAGTTCTAAGCTATTTTTGGGTGGACCCTGGACGCAGGAACCCACGCAGCCGATTTATCATGCTGATCACAAGCCATGCAGATGAACGGAGCACACAGATGTTTACGCTACAGGATATTCTATATTCTTAATTAGACTGGCTTTCGAATAGCAGCAGTAAAATAAAAAAACAAGCCCCCCATCCCGCTTCCTGGTATTGTGTTATACAGACATTATGCGTAAACCGAATTCCAAAACACGCTTTGCACCTTACGTATCAGGGCCCTAGTTATATATGCTCTTCTCTTCAACATTACTTTTCACATCCATCCCATTGCAATTATGATTGAGTTGCGGCAGGCCGTCTCGGACCATTGCCACCCTCACTTGCCAACATTCCTTGCCTCTCATCATCCTCTTCATCACTGGTCAAACCATCAAGTTCGAACTCTTCTGCCGCCCGATTTTGGCCATCTTCTACAGCTCGTCCGTTAATGTGTGTGTGGCCGTTGGCGAATCCTTTGGTGTTTAAAGGCGGATTGGCCAGGCGGTCGTGAAGGTGGATGAGCATATTGGCAAATAAAAAGACCAAAAAGGCGAGAGAGTAAAGAATCAGTATGTAAGAGATGACGTCCATACTGGAACTATCAACGAGTAACATCTGTTCCTCAGTTGCGCCCATGAAGAGGAAACCAGCAGCATACAAGAGCTAGTAGATATTAGTCATTATGCTATACAATAATGTTAGACTTGTGCACTTACGAAAACCGGAATATACTGGAAGCTATTCCACGAGCGACCATCATCTGAGAGCGATTGGGCATCCTTTAGAACAAAAGCAATTTCAATAATGCGTGTAAGACCAGCAGCCATCAGCGTGTAACCGAACATGGTGTGAGTCATGGCGCTGACCATGAGTTCTTGAGGGTGGGCAGACATGCCCCAGCCAGTAATAAGAATGACAAACCCTGGGATGAAGTTGCGCTTCGGGTTACCATCACGATCTCGGCTCAGCCAAATACCAGCCAAGCCAGCGCACCACCAAATGACACCCATTGTTGTATGTTGCCAGTCATTCTTGACCCAGGCGTGACCCCAGCGATGCTCCGTAAAGGTGTTGATACAGCCCCAAAGCGCAATGACGGTGCTGTCATAGAACTCTTGGGACCTCCCTGTGCGTCGGATCCAGACCTGTCCGGCAAGGAGGATGATAGTCAAAAGGATACCATAGGCGATAAACGCGCCGCCCATGATAAAGTGAGCTGCGCATTGACCAACGTGGTCGCCCTGGCAGAAACCAAGGGTTGTAATGCCTCCAAAGATCATCTGTACCCAAGATAGAAGAGGCATCGCCTTGCCAATGACGGAGTGGAATGGCCGGACAAGCTTGCGAATCACGCCGAGGGCACCCTTCTCCCAATGGAGCTTCAAGTATAGGCCCAAGACTATCTGGCCAATAAGCATAAACTGCAAAATGTTGGCAAAAACGGAATGCACGTTATTGCCGACAAACTCTCGACCTTTGTGCGCATGGCCGAGAAAGAAACCGAGAACGGCGAGAAGGGAGCCCAGGATTTGCGTCGGGACGTGCCATCGTGATTTCGTTATCTATAGTGATATTATATCAGTTGATGTGCTCCTACAAAGCACCATAGAAATAAGAATTGATGCTCTTACACCAAAAACCATGCCGACTGGGAAGATAATGCCGTATGCCATCATCTGGACCAAGATGTGAATCCAGAGAATAGTATCCTAGTTCTTTGTTAATTCTCTATTGATTTAACTCTTTTTTTCCTATTAAAAAACCCCATTATTTGTTCTTTCATATTGGCGACTCACGATTGGTTCTAGTGATACCGTCTCTCCCTCAGGGATATGACTTTCACCACCTTCATGGTGATCATGTCCCTGCACAAGCGTTCCAAACGCCACGATCAACAGCCACAAGGTCATCGCTGCCGGTTGAGACTGCGCCATCGTCTCAATGCTGATTTTTAAAAGAAAGAAAAAAGAAGAGACAAGAAAAATATCCCTTCTTCTCGCCTCCTTGAGCAAAGTCGTATCGCACTTTCTGGTCTAAGCAATTGTTTATAAGGAATAGACGCTAGAAAGCCTCGGCCAGCCAGGTGTTGCAACATCAAACGCTTTATCGAAACATTTCAGCGGCTCGATCGGAAATGAAAAGCCACGGAATCCATTGGACACGCAGGGAGGCCCTGCACCGATGTTTTACCGGGCGAACCAAGAGACATGCAATGCACTATTACGCACATATCAAACTCGCCAGGATGCACTCCGTATTCCCGAGAAGACCGCCGACGCCTAATGACATGAGCTTTTTGATACGGAGTGATGCACAAAAGAGGCAACTAAGCTTGCTAAGCAATATTAAAAGAACAAGGAGGAGCCTTTGCAGTACAGCATTTCCATGTCTTGGGTAGGAGTAAACAAATAACTACTACCTAGTAGGTATCCCTGCTTTGTATAGGATGACAAGATACCTCCTAGTAGGTAACATGCGAGCTCGCTTCCTCTATCGGCATCACAAATGTTCATTCAGTATTCCGTTAGTTCCCAGACATTTCACCATCTGTAATTTTACTGCAGGGAAAAGTACAACTTCGTGATCTTCATAAGTAAAGAAGCTTCTCTTTTTTTTGCACCAATTATATAGCATGAAACCTCGTACCTTGTTAAATGTACATATTAAGCTTCATCACTTTTGCATATTAAAGTTGCTAGGGCGGCGGAATGCAGTATGCCATTGTTCGTGAAGCTCTAGTGCTTATTGAGGACGAGACAAAAGGCATTTAGTACGGGATACCTGGTATAGACGAATAATCTTTTCAAAATACACTAACCAACAGAGTCATATAATTTTACGTTTAGCAATTAGTTGCAAATCGAACTCTTGAGGGATGAGCTCACCTAGAAATATGATTTGCTGGTTTATCCTAGTAAATCTATTGCACAGATTACAAAATTAAACATCAATACTAAAGAGAAATTACCAATGAATTACCGATCTCATATGAAGTATTTCGTCCCCCGATCAGCTTTATACTATATGGCTGGAATGCTGTATGGAATGCGTTGGGCCATCTTGCCAAATTTGCCGCCTTCCGCCCGCTGAGGGAAGTTGTCAATATTAGAAGCGAGTGAATGACGCATAATTCTAAAGCAATGGGAGCATTCACTAAAAGGTAGAGGCGCTTTGGCTGCTTCCTATCTTTTCTTTTCCTTTTATCTTTTCGCTATTTTGAAACATGTGAAAACACGTAAATATGATGATGCTATGACTCGAAAGCGCTTCGAGGGGCGACCTCAAATTTTAAAAGGCTTCAGCACAACTGTTGAACATTAAACTACGATTTTAAATCCTTCAACCAGAATCCATCAACTCTTCTCTCAATTAACGTTGAATTATATGAACAGCCATGCACATTCTCCAGTTTCTTCTATTTGCTGCCTCATTGGGTGCCGCTGCCATAATCTTCCCTACCAATGATCAGGACGTCATAGCCAATGATCAAATCAGAAAAAACACTTGCGTTCATGGATCTCCCAAGAGATATGATCAGTGGACTATTTACTACAAGGAGGTGAAACCACCGCATTTGTTCTGGAATCATCCAACCGGTTTCATCCTCGACCCAGAATGGGCAGCACTTCATCAGACTGCTGGTGATGCAGATGTAGGTGTTCTATCACCCGTACTCATAAAAGACACCACCTAACAAGCTCAGCACTTTTCCTTGGGCACTAATTGGGTCCCATGGGGTGAGAATAGGTGCCAATATACTTGTAACGCAAGAACAAAATGCGTGTCATTTGTTGGATATCAGGGTAAAACACTCCTATTATCCATACCGCCGCCCTAAATAAATACTAATTTTCTACAGCCAAACACTCCACACCCAGTGATGGAGAGTTTTCTTGCTTCTTCTTTGACGCACTGTAAGTATACGACTTGAAGCATTGAATGTGACCTGGAGCTGACATCCTATTAGTATTCGACCTGAAAATATTGTGCCGCAATCGCCCCACGAACCTTATAAGATCACGCATGCCTACAACAGACTTTGCAATAATGAAACTCTTATCTGAGGTGAAGATACTAATTGTCACAACAACTATCTTGACTGAATAAAGAGGATTGGTAGAGGCTACGTGCATGGTAGGTAGTCATTCACTGCAATGAGATATCATTAGTAATGTAACATCCATGTGTGAGATTAACGTACTTTTTGGGGCATGGAATATAAGATTTGATAGTCATCACTGATTCTTAACAGAGATTACTAGTGAATGATCAATTACTCTTTCTTTATATTCCCCTCGTCCTTTTCGAGGAGCTCCCTTGCCCTTCTCCATAGCTCTAGCTCCATATCTCGCTCAACCTTGGTGCCCCGGCTATTCAACCACCCAACATCGAGATTTCCGATAGCTCCAAGTCCATTCGGCTTAAGAGATGGCTTGACACTAGAGTTGGGACCTTGGCGAGGCCCGCTAGATAGATTGACAATTCCCGCTTCTTCTAACGCAAGAATTTGTCGCTTCATTCGTATATCGATGCTATGAAGCGTACTTAGAAAAGTGTCCGTGGCCTGCCGAAATGATTCCTTTTGAGCGGCTGAATCTACTGATGCCGAAGCGCTGCTGTCGTCGGACGGTGCTGGCGTGGTGAGTGCGCAAAGCGCAGTAGCAGCGTGGCTCATCAGCTGGACTATGGATTTGTCGATGGCATTGAGCTGCTGAATGTTTTCTTCCACAGTGAAGGGCTCCTGCAACTGAGAGTCTTCTCCTTTTTCGTCCCCCATGATGATGTCCTCGGGAGTGGCCATGATTGCGATATCCAGCGACGAATACCTTAGGTTAAGGTTAGTCCTGAGTGGGCTGGATTGAAACAGAAGAATACAATCTCAAGTTAAGATAATCTTAAGATTATGGACCCCATAGAAAAGAAGGTCTAAATGGGTATTTATCTATGAGTATTTATCTTGATTGAAATGAGATACTGCGATTGAAGGAGGATGGATATATATCAAAGGGCTATCATGTGCTTAGATGAAGGTATAATGCACCAAGCTAGGGCTGCTAGAAGACATCAAATATACTGTGGGCCCGCTCAACGCGCGTGAACCAGATAAGGCGCTGCGACATCTACTCTGAATTAAATTATATTCAACTAGGATTCATGTCGCGATCAAAATCTTTACATAATAAATAAACCTTACTTGATACATTCTATAATAATTTTCAAACTTGATTTCTCGCAAATAAGTAAATTTAGGCCGGTCAAATTGTCCATAAACTGAGCAGCTTGTGAGGTGCGTCGCTTAAACACCGGCTATGCCACTGTAATCCGGCTGCTCGCGATTTCTTAAGTTCACCTCAACATTAAGCTTTCACATCGAGCAAGCTCCCTCATCATCAAAAATAGTTCTTTTTTCATCTTCAGCAGCGCCAAATTTCTCCTTAATCATTGCAGAGAAGGTCCCGTGAAGGAGTGTCACGTCAATTTCCAGCATATCTCCTTAGACACCTAACAGAGGGAAGATCTCAATCCTCTACCGCCACACGAACGAGAACCTTGTCGATATTTGGGCACTATCAGCCCGTACTTAGGAAGCTGACCGACCCGAATTGCATTTGCTCCTTAAGCAAGAAAAGGATCTGCTATGATATCCGCATCTAAATTTAAGGAGTTTTAGAAGGCATCTCGGTCTTCCTGGTAATCATCTCTACATAACGGCATCGCCTTATACCCTCTTTTCATAATGTCAGCTCAGACGCCGGCTCAAGGTGCCGGCTCGGCCAACAACTATGTAGGCCAGCCGGTAACGTCACCAGCCGGTCCACCCACCGCGACTTCAGCTACAACTGGCACAGGTGGCGGCGCAATGTCAAACCAGAATCTCAATCAAATTGTATGTGACGTCTTTTTCGCCTCTACTCCCTTCCTTGTCGGGGTGTTTAGGCTACTTTCACATAAGATCACACATGATTGCTTCCTATTAAATGCTAGCAACTATCCCAATTCTTCAAAGCATCTACATCTCTCCATGCTGAGAAGCCATAGGCTGGCTGCAGCAATCGCAACCATCTACCAGCGTGGGCTCCAGCATCATGGCTGGTACTAGTTATGCACGGCGCCTGGTTGCGCCCACTACTCCATACCCAAGCATTCTGAATTCTCGAGTTGTCTCGGCTAATGACGTACTGGCCAGGTAACGGACTACTTGCTCAAAAGAGGATTTAACAGGACGGAAGAAGTCTTCCGACAGGAGTCAAAACATCTTGGCAATGACGGTAAGCCCGTTCAACAGCTAGCAAATCTTGGACCAAAGAAGTATTCAAGGGCGTTTCGACTATTGAGAGATTGGGTTGAGAACAATCTTGAAATATACAAGGTAGGTATTACTGATTAACTAGTTATCTTATTGTCCACTTGCTAAAGAAGACTATGTGCAGTTTGAGCTATCTAAGCTACTCTGGCCGACCTTTGTGTATGCCTTCATCGAATTGGTCGGGAATGGATACACAGAAGAGGGAAAACTCTTCCTGAAAGACGTGGGACAGCATTTTCAATCATCCCACGGGGATGATTTAAAAACTTTTTCAACAATCACACTCCCACAGCATGCTAACGAGAACCCTGTTACCAAACTTTACAAGGAGAATAAGTACCGTATTCCCTTGAATCAGCATGCTACGGGCGATCTTTTCAACTTCCTCGAACGAGAATCCGACCAAGGTGGATCTGTTATCCGACACCTTCTTGTTTCATATTGTCAAATTGATTCAACAGCTCGTGGACCCATAACTCCCTTCAGCTTTGAGGCAGTCTTTAGGAGGTCTAAAAATCTAGAAGTTGAAGAGGTCGATGCTAAAGAAGGTATTCCTGGGGTCAACATTGGATTGTCTAATAAGGACGTTCTAGATCCGGCGGCACCTCTCAGTCTTGGTCCTCTACCTATGGATGCAGACCTCCGCGATGATGTCCGGGCTGAAATTGAAGACGAAGAGCGACGAAACCCTCCAATATCTGGCGGACCTAGTCTGCTAGAAGAACTTGACCAGAAGATAAAGCGAGAAGAGAGTGCAGATGCGCCGAACCGGGCCGACTTGCCTCTCCCCCCGTCACGACCTCGAGATATCATGCTAGAAATGCAAAAGTTGCGAGAAAATCGAGATAGGTTCAAGATAGACGGAAGAACAGGCGGTGTCGGTGTTCCCATAAGCGCTTGCATGTTCACATTTCACAATACATTTGGAAGGTAAGCAGCTCGTCTCGTGTCTTACAGCACCAAACTCAAAAGTGAAGTGGCTAATTGTGAGAAAGTGTATCGTGTATGGAGTTTTCTGACGATGGACAACTAGCCGCCGTAGGCACCAGTGAGTCCTACATTCGCGTTTGGTCTCTCGATGGCAAAGCCCTCCCAAGCTCAAACGCTCATGAAAAGGGTGCCAAGTTCAACAGCCGAAAGCTTATCGGGCACTTTGGGCCTGTTTATGATGTCTCATTTTCCGATTCGGCCTCGGGTCCTCCACAAAGGCTATTTGGCGATGAAGGTCGGCAAAATGCAGCGATCGACGGGCGACCGAGACTGCTACTATCATGCTCGGGAGATGGGCAAATCCGGCTTTGGTCTTTAGAGTCCTGGACCTGCCTATGCGTCTACAAGTCACACGATGGACCTGTTTACAGGGCGCAATGGGGCCCTCACGGGCATTACTTTTTGACTGGTGGTTACGACAAGGCTGTTCGAGTTTGGATGCAAGACCACGCATCACCTCAGCGGCTCCTCGTTGGCCATGACACTTCCATCTCAGCTATTGCGTGGCATCCCAACGGCATGTACGTCTTCTCAGCGTCGGATGAGACAGACAAATCAATTCGCATGTGGTCGGTTGTCACTGGAGCCTGTGTAAGAGTACTCACCGGACATACTGAACATATTAGCGCTCTAGAGTGTGCGCCAAACGGCAAGATTCTAGCTAGCGCAGATATTGCGGGTAACATATTCTTCTGGGATCTGACCAAAGGAACTCGCATCAAACGTTCTCGCGGACACGGTAAAGGAGGTGTATGGTCGCTCAGCTTCAGCGTTGAGTCGAATGTACTTTCTTCTGGGGGCCAAGACGGCACAGTTCGGCTGTGGGATGTCGAATCGCCAGCAGACCCTCATAAGGCAGCTCAGCAAGGCGGCCTCGAGGCTGCAACTGTTGGAGCTGATATAGTTATTGGTGGCCCCAATGGAGAAGCATCAAGAATGAATGCAGGAGCTCCGGGCCAGTCAACTACTAGCGGGGCAGCCACCGGCACCAAGAAGAAGAGCAAGGAAGTGATGATTACTCCAGATCAGATTAGCGCGTTTCCGACAAAGAAGACACCAGTCACAAAAGTCAAGTTCACACGAATGAATCTTGTCATAGCCGGTGGATGCTACGACCCTGATCGATAGAAGCGTAAAGGGTTCGCAGACCAAGGAAGAGGGTCAAATCAGTCTAACCCTTTGGAAGAAGGAATTAAATACCCAGCAAATACACATATAACAGCGTATGATAATGTTCAGTTTTTACTGGAGTTGTGGGAAGATCAATATGGGCCTGAGCCGAGGCGCGAGGAGTCATACAGCTCTTTCTCAAGTCTAGATTGGAACTGTTGGTAGGTAGGTCATCACGATACCTTAATAAGGTAGTAATATAGTTAGGGCAGACGGGATAGGTAGACTACTATAAATATTATTTATAAAGGAACAAATACTAGAAAATAATTTAATACGCATCTAGTTTAAAGAACTGGCATACCTCTCGGCTCTATATTTTACGTATTGTATCCGCAGTTCAGCGCATCATCTCAGATACTAGGCGTGTGACAATAGCAACACACAAGGCTAAGGCCGCCTAAGCAAGCAAGTGGGGGACACTGTAACTGACAGCCTTGTAAAAGATACGCAACCGCTGACGTTGAGTAGGCACTAAGGCGGGTACCAGTATCTACTCTTGATCTCCAACACCACCTCAATCGGCCAAGCTATTTTATCCTCTTTGCAACTCGCACCAACGCCCAATTCCTCAATCAGCTTCTCCAATACTACGCTCACTACTTTTGTAGCGAACGAATTCTTGCAATTACTATGGATGTCGAAGAATCACCATGGGCTGATTCTAGCCAGAACGGTCTTCAGCCCCCCTCCGAGGGCGAGCCTGTCGCCTCCACACCAGCGACATCACAGGCCTCAACCTCATCAGCGCCTCGTTTATCGCGCGCACCCCGACGCATCGTTGCTCAGCCTACCAAACTTGAAGCTGTAGATGATCCTCTCGGCCCTCTAAGCGCTGAGCCTAGCCATGATAGAGCCGGATTGGATGCCCCGCCAGTGCCGCCTCAAAAAGAACAGATGGTTATCAGGACAACGATGGCGCCGCTTCAGCAGCAACAGAAAGCACCGAGGAGGATCGCCGATCCGCATCATATTGATGACGATGACGAATTGCAGAGCCCCAGAGGCTTAAGAATCCCACCACCAGTGGATGCTGCCAGACCAAGTAGTGTAAGGAGCAACACGCAGCCGAGTGTGAGTGTGGAAGAAGCAGCGAAGCCAACATTCTATATCACGGTTGGGGATCCGGTCAAGATTGGGGATTTGACAAGTTCACACATTGTTTACTCCGTTCGAACCAAGGTCAGTATCAATGATGATATCTTGTTTTTTTCAATTTTGTCTTGTTTTTGCTGCTCTCATAAATAAGGGTGTCCCAACTAAACAAGCACTTTTTTCAGACCACATCTAGAGCATATAAGCAGCCCGAGTTTGAAGTCAAGCGTCGATATCGAGACTTCCTATGGCTTTACAACACCCTACATGGAAACAATCCCGGATATGTGGTGCCACCCCCGCCCGAGAAACAGGCTGTTGGGCGCTTCGACAGTAACTTTGTTGAAAGTAGAAGAGCTGCGCTAGAGAAGATGCTCAACAAAACTGTGGCGCATCCTATGCTTCAACATGATGCTGATGTGAAGTTATTCTTGGAAAGTGAAGCATTCAATGTTGATATCAAGCACAAAGAAAGGCGAGAGCCCTTGCCTTCTGAGAGCAAAGGAGTGCTCGGATCCTTAGGTATTAACGTTGGAGGAGGAAGTAAATTTGTGGAGCAAGACGATTGGTTCCACGATCGCAAGGTGTACCTTGACGCTTTGGAGAACCAACTCAAGGGTCTATTGAAGGCAATGGAGACTATGGTCGGTCAGAGGAAGATGATGGCGGAGGCCGCGGCTGATTTTTCTGCATCCCTCCATGCACTCTCTACCGTTGAGCTCTCACCCTCATTATCGGGTCCTTTGGATGCTCTCTCCGATCTTCAGCTTACCATTCGCGATGTATATGATCGTCAAGCTCAGCAAGACGTCCTTACTTTTGGAATCATCATTGACGAATATATCCGCCTCATTGGATCTATCAAGCAGGCATTCAGTCAGCGTCAAAAGGGCTTTTATGCATGGCATTCGGCTGAGTCGGAGCTGCAGAAGAAGAAATCTACACAAGATAAGCTGCTACGACAGGGTAAGAGCCAACAAGACCGACTAAATCAAATGAATGCCGAGGTCCAAGAAGCGGAGAGAAAAGTCCAACAAGCCCGACTACTGTTTGAAGACATGGGCCGATCCATGAGAGCTGAGCTAGATCGCTTTGAAAAAGAAAAGGTTGAAGACTTCAAAAGCGGCGTCGAGACGTTCCTTGAAGGCGCTGTCGAGGCACAGAAGGAAGTAAGTTGCTTTGTTTCAAATAGCGGCCCTGTGTGACATTAGAAACATCCCAGCTAATAAAATTACAGTTGATTGAGAAATGGGAGACATTTCTAATGCAGTTGGATGCTCAAGATGACGAGTCTGCTTTTTACAGGCCACCCGTCTATCAAACAAAACCTCCGGGTAATACCGTCATTGATCGTGCTAGGGCAACGATAGATGATGATTCAGACTAGGAAAAAGAGTTATTTGGAGGTTTTTAGTCTTCTGTCTATAGAATAGGAGGAGGGGTTTGTAGTGGACATGATATGGCAATTGAGCAAAGGTTTGAAGTGCGCTAGTTTCCGTATTCACTCCAAAATTCGGAGATGCATCCTTTTTGTTATATCTTACAGGCCGCTAGGCTCAAAGTGCTGTACATATTTGAACAAAATTGATCCTCTAATTGCGTTTCCCCCTCCGTCTATCATCTCACCATCAATTTTGTTTCTCTGCCCAATCTCGCGATTCATCACTCGTACATATAAGGTAAAAAAAAAATTTGGTGGCTTTCTCTTTCACATCACAACACCTCTATTCATTACTTTCTCCGTACAGCGGCTTTCTTCGGACCTGAATCCTTCAGCGCAGTTGTATCTTGCGGCGAATACTCTGCCAACAAATCCTCAAAGCTCAATCCGGCATCCTCATCAGCAGGCTGAGCTACTGCTGCTGCTTCCGCCGCCACCTCGGTTGGCTTGTCACCCTCCGCCTCAACCTCTCCAGCCTGCGCCGTAGCATCGAATGCTCTTCCGAATCTCTCTCTGAAAGCAGCCAATTTACCCGCCTCGTCCAGTTCGACGTTCCTCAAGCTCTTCTCACTGGGCTGCCATAGAAGCGTATTGCGTGTGTCCTTGGCAGCACGGTAAAGCGGCAGCGGAGACGTCGTGCGTGCGGTATAAGTTGATCCATCGGAGAGCTGGATGAGTTGTGTGAAGGTATAAGGGCGGCGAGGACGAGGAATAAACGTCGCGTGGCGGGTTTGTGTGCGGATGGTCGAAGAGAGGCCGTGTTGCGAAAAAGAGGTTGTTGGTGATGGACGGAGGGAGGATGCTGAGAGGAGAGGGGAGATGGGGAGTTTCCCCATTTTGGCTTTTTTTCTCTTAGAGTTTTAAGTTAAAGTGTGCAATTGTGGTGGTGCTGCTGTATCGATTTCGTCAACGGGGGGTAATGTCGCATTTGGTGATAATTAGAACGTTGACTGTTGGAGTTTTGTCGTAAAATTTCCGGCCCGCTGGGTTGAACAGAGAGGACTATGTGGTGGCGGTACAGCGATATGCTTATCGATAAGAGATGAGACCCCAAAGCAGGAGAGCTGCCTACCATGATTGCTCTCATCTTTGGACAATTTTCTTTCTCAATTGATCCTCAATTTTTTTTTTTCTTAAGTTCAGTCACAAGCGCAATTGTGTGAAAGGCTGTGCGGTGCTCTATGGGATTCGATGAGTGCTGCCAGAGCGCTGCGACCCTTGTCGCCACGGCTTAGTTGCTGGAGCGCAAATTGGAGTGCCGCCTGCGGCTTGGGAGGAGAGATATGGCGGGTGCAGAAGAGAGGATTTTGGGTAATACGACTGATGAGAGGAGTCCATGAGATTTTTGGACATGCCTTAACTTTGGGGGAGCTTGCAACTGGGGTGCGATCACCTCGAACACCTGGGAGTTTAGCTGCACCAGACGTTAGATGTAAGAATGCTTGGTGAGGCAGCCTGTTGTTCCCTCTGCTGATAAAACGACGACAATAGATGAAGCTACTAAAAGCTTACAAACCTCGAGTCACCCAAATTCGAAGCCTTCTATTTTTTGGCATACTTCTTCTCCTATACCGCCGACCGCGAACCCTACTTCTCCCACAGCTCTCTCGGAGCAAATACGATCTGTGATGCGACTACTACCGCACTCTGTCGTCGTTTGCACCTCAATACATGGGCAAACGCCAAGAGCCATGACAATGTCATCCTTTACATCTCTCACTCTCTCACCAACACCGTTGATTTCATTCAACATTGCCACACCGAGTCGAACACTAGATGCCATCATAGAGAGCCGTCGTTTCAACATACACATCATGTCAGGGGATGAATCAGGCGTGGAAGTAGCTGACAAATTTACAAGAGGAAATACAGATGATTTGTTTGACGGCTTAGAATATAACACGACTAAGACAGATGGAGCTCCCTTGCTGCAAGGAGAAGGAATCATGTACGCTCTTAGGTGTAGGCTTCTGCCTGACGAACCTACGAGGGGGCTAATGAAAGTAAGGGATCATGTCATTGTTGTGGGAGAAGTGGTGGAGATGATACCCGGTAGCTGTGTTAAGGAATTTGGGTTGGCGTATGCTGATCGAAGGTATCGACAGGTTGGGAGGGTGATTTCCAAGGATTGATAGGTAAGCCTGTTTTTTTTTTTTCTCTCTCACTTGTGAGAGATAAATTTGAAGCCTATGTGAATCAAGTTGCATAGAAATCGATAGAAACAAAATCTGTACGAGTATATAAGTGAGGGAGAAGCGGACGGATACGAACATCAGATGTATCAAATAATCATTATATAGAGGTTTCACAAGGGGTCAACGATTTGAGATTCAGCAACAGGAGCGGGGTGGCTGTACAAGCTGTTTAGATAGGGCACTTGACGGGCCCTTCAATATTTCATATTTACTTTAGACCAGATTTATTTAATTTATTTATTGGAAAAATTTCTCCAACTTACTTTCTTTTGCCTTTTATTGTCTTACTTTTATTGTTTCTTACCTTAGGCAGGCTGGAGGGCGGGCAAACTGCAAGGCGGGATGTTTACTCCGTGCATACAAAGGGCGCCACGAAGTACAAGTAAAAGAACGATAAGAATAAATCGCCTGCATCGGGAAGTGGAAGGCCAGTGAATGGCTCGGACTTGCTCTCTCCCTGTAATATCTTAGTACTACCTATTACTTTACTCCGTAGTAGTATTACCTAGTAATACTTATTAAACCCCTGTTTGAAGCTGCAGCGGTGCCCAGTCCACTTAAGAGGGGGGGGGGAACGGGGCCCTTCTCTGTTTCCCCTCATCGTCAGCCTCGTCCCGAAAAAAAAAAATTATGAGAGGAAAAAGGGAAGACGATAATATGGTCTGGAAGTTTCTAGCATAGGTACATGTACATGGAACAGGGGGAGAAGGGCAAGCATGTGCTACTAGATAGGATTCGTATTCATTGACTGCCTTTACTCTAGTGAATAGAACCAGATTTTTGTTTTATTTCTTCGTTTTTTAAACCGATACAGAAGTACGGAGTACAAGGTACCTTAATCGTCAAAAGCATCAAACGAGTAAAAAAAAAAAGATTTAAAGAATGTACGGGAGGCTTTGGGAGCTTCCAGCAGGTAACCAGAACCCCTCACCTCACTAAAAAGGGCAATCAAAAAGCGGGCTACAGGTTGCCTTGTACCGCCTAATTAAGTAAAAGAGAAAAAATAGTTTTTTTTTTTTTCGCAGTCGCGGCAAGTTGCTAGAAGGCTCCAGTGCTCTCTAGCCAATCAGCGAAGTGCTACCTGGTTGCTGTGGAAAGGCATCGACCATAGAATCCCATGGAATCTCTGGATAGCGAGCGAAGCACCAGCAGCTGGCAGCCTTTTTTAGACAACGACTTCTCCTTCTTTCTTCCTCCTCTTCTTCCTTTCTCAATCTTCTTTCTTATCCATCTTTCATTTCTTCTCGTCTCAAGACAAACAAAACTTCTTTGTTTTTTCTCTCCTCTTTTGTGCTTGAGATAAACAAAATCTTTATTTGTTTCTCTTTGAGGCCTCTCTCTTTTCTTCACCATCAAGGTTAGTAGCAAATCTTATCATCCCACTTTCCTCTTCTAGCCCCTACCCTTTTTTTTTTTTTCACCCCCCCTTGTGGGAGAAAAAAAAGCGCTTTCATTTTTTTTTTTTCACCCCGCCATGTTGGAAGAGAAAAAGCGCCTTCAGCCTTACTTAGATTTTGCTCCAAGTTTATAACTTTTTAAGGGCTTTTGAGCTTTTGCATTTGGATTGCAAGTAAGGTTCAAATCATATAGCACTCACTAGTTGCTTCTAAATTCCTATTCTATTCTGTTCTTTTCTCTTTTCTTTTCTTCTCTGTTCTACACCACTTGTGTAAAAAAAAAAAAGAACTATAATAAACACCCAGCTAACACCTTCCTCCTCCTCAAGATTCACAGATTCTCCGTTGATACCCGCCACCATGTCTGAGACTTTCGAGTTCCAGGCTGAGATCTCTCAGCTTCTCTCCCTGATCATCAACACTGTCTACTCTAACAAGGAAATTTTCCTGCGAGAACTTGTCTCCAACGCCTCCGATGCCTTGGACAAGGTTCGCTACAAGGCGCTGTCTGATCCCAGCCAGCTCGACTCTGGCAAGGACCTGCGCATTGATATCATCCCCAACAAGGAGGCCAAGACCTTGACCATCCGTGATACGGGTATCGGTATGACCAAGGCTGTAAGTTAAAGGAACATTTTTTTTCCCCCAATCTAGTCACAATTCGCATGATATAGTACTGACATACTATTCTTAGGACCTCGTCAACAATCTGGGTACTATTGCCCGCTCCGGTACCAAGCAGTTCATGGAGGCCCTGACTGCCGGTGCTGATGTTTCCATGATTGGCCAGTTCGGTGTTGGCTTCTACTCTGCCTACCTCGTTGCCGACCGTGTCACTGTTGTCTCCAAGCACAACGATGACGAGCAGTACATCTGGGAGTCTAGCGCTGGTGGTACCTTTGAAATCACCGCTGACACTGAGGGCGAGCAGCTCGGTCGTGGTACCTCCATCATCCTCCACCTCAAGGATGAGCAGGCTGACTACCTGAACGAGAGCCGCATCAAGGAGGTCATCAAGAAGCACTCCGAGTTCATCAGCTACCCCATCTACCTCCACGTCCAAAAGGAGACTGAGAAGGAGGTTCCTGATGAGGATGCTGCTGAGGAGGAGACTGTCGCTGAGGAGGGCGATGACAAGAAGCCCAAGGTTGAGGAGGTCGACGACGATGAGGAAGAAAAGGAGAAGAAGAAGAAGACTAAGAAGATCAAGGAGACCACCATCGAGGAGGAGGAACTCAACAAGCAGAAGCCCATCTGGACTCGCAACCCTCAGGACATCACTCAGGAGGAGTATGCTTCCTTCTACAAGTCTCTCTCCAATGACTGGGAGGACCACCTTGGTGTCAAGCACTTCTCTGTTGAGGGTCAGCTCGAGTTCCGTGCTATCCTCTTCGTTCCCAAGCGTGCTCCCTTTGACCTTTTCGAGACCAAGAAGACCAAGAACAACATCAAGCTCTACGTCCGTCGTGTCTTCATCACTGACGATGCCACCGACCTCATCCCCGAGTGGCTTGGCTTCGTCAAGGGTGTTGTCGACTCTGAGGATCTCCCTCTCAACCTGTCTCGTGAGACGCTTCAGCAGAACAAGATCATGAAGGTCATCAAGAAGAACATTGTCAAGAAGTCCCTGGAGCTCTTCCAGGAGATTGCTGAGGATAAGGAGCAATTTGATAAGTTCTACAGCGCTTTCTCCAAGAACCTCAAGCTGGGTATCCACGAGGATTCCCAGAACCGCGGTATCCTGGCCAAGCTCCTCCGCTTCAACTCTACCAAGTCTGGAGATGAGCTGACCTCTCTCACTGACTATGTCACCCGCATGCCTGAGCACCAGAAGAACATCTACTACATCACTGGCGAGTCTCTCAAGGCTGTCACCAAGTCTCCCTTCCTCGACGCCCTGAAGGAGAAGGGCTTCGAGGTCCTCTTCCTCGTTGACCCCATTGATGAGTATGCCATGACTCAGCTCAAGGAATTCGAGGACAAGAAGCTCGTCGATATCACCAAGGACTTTGAGCTTGAGGAGACTGAGGAGGAGAAGAAGACTCGTGAAGAAGAGGAGAAGGAGTACGAGACCCTCGCCAAGAGCTTGAAGAATGTGCTCGGCGACAAGGTCGAGAAGGTAGTTGTCAGCCACAAGCTTGGTCCCTCTCCTTGCGCCATCCGAACTGGCCAATTTGGTTGGTCTGCCAACATGGAGCGTATCATGAAGGCTCAGGCCCTCCGTGACACTTCTATGAGCAGCTACATGTCCTCCAAGAAGACTTTTGAGATCTCTCCCAAGTCTACCATCATCCAGGAGTTGAAGAAGAAGGTTGAGACTGACGGTGAGAACGACCGCACTGTCAAGTCCATCGTGCAGCTTCTGTTCGAGACTTCTCTGCTTGTCTCTGGCTTCACCATTGATGAGCCTGCCGGCTTTGCTGAGCGCATCCACAAGCTTGTCCAGCTTGGCCTGAACATTGAGGAGGATGACTCCGCTCCCGTCGAGGATGTCACTGAGGTTACTGCCACGCCTGCGGTTGAGACTGGCGACAGTGCCATGGAGGAGGTTGACTAAACGGCCTAGCCATGCATCAAAGAAACGGAATACAAGGACAAAAAGTTTGATTTTCATCATGGAGTTGAACGGTTTTAGAGCACGTGGTCTGGACGTCAATTTTCTTTTTCCTTTTTGCTTTTACTGGTTTTAAGTGGTCCCAGGTTAAAGGGCACGAGTTGCTTTACCCCGTAATTCCCTGATATCCCCTCAAGAGAGGCGAGGGAGGGTGTAAATTAGCTATCTCTACGAGAAATGAATAAATGGAATGGACATGGAAAGCCTCTTTTTTTTTCCCTTTTTGCAAGTGATGTAACCAACCATGTGGTAAATCAAAAGATGTGAGTGAGACTTGAGTAAACCAGCTTTCTTTTTAGCTTTGATGACTACCTTGATATTAAACTGGTATGCTTAACCTCTCTATCCAAAATGGTGAAAATATTGGGCATGAAAATATCAAATACAAGTAACACACATCGTGAGATGTATTGGATGCCTATAAAGTTAACAAAACAAAACCCGCCGCAATGAGATATTTATAACCGAATTTCCCAATTCAATCTTTTTGCCGTTTATTGATACAATAGAAAGCCCAAACCAGTTGCTGAGTAAATAATATATGCTATATAACGTTGAAAACATAGGAGATGATACTTGTTCGTAGTGAATGCGAGTGTTATACGAGTACGTAGAGGGCACAAATCTATATGTAATGAAAAATCCATATCAGCTGAACCATTCCATTCAATTCAATACAATCAAACTATAAATGTAGTGGAAAGAGAGAGAGAGAGAGAGAGAGAGGAAGAAGAAGGAAGAAGAAGGAAGAAGAAGGAAGAATCAGAAACTTACCAAACTGAGGCCCAAAATCATGGAGCACCAAAAACAGACATTGTTCAACGTCTTGCGTCCCCTGACCCATCTTGTGCGCTGTAGCATGACGATGGGCAGCTGAAGCATCTGGCATACGAAGCCGTATCCTCGAATCTTCTTGGTGATACAGGCCATGACGATTTCGTGACCGACTGCTGAGATGAGAAAGGTGATGAAGGTGGCAAACTGCTTGCCCGTGTGGGGACGAGAAGCGCTGTAGACGTGACGGCGAAGGAAGGAGTAGACGGGGATGTTCCACTCGCGGGAGAATTCCATCCAGTCAGTTGAATTCCACCAGTCGGCGTAAAAGTAGCGATCGGCGAAGCGGGTGATTTCGGCAAAGGCGCCGAGAACGTATTCGAAGATGACGAGGAAGACGAGAAGGAAGGTGAGCATAAAGGGGAAGAGAAGCCAGGAGATGGTCTCGGCGAGGATGAGGCAGGATTCGAGGACGATGGAGGAGGAGTGGGCGTCGCTGCTGCTGTTGTAGTTGTTGTAGTTGTTGTTATTGTGCATGTAGTGGGCAGCACGGATGATGTCGAGGCGGCGGGAGGCATCGACTAGGACGGGGAGGATGTATTCCTCAGACGTAATGGTGAGGAGGAAGATGCAGCCAAAGGTGGCAACGATTTTGGAAATGAGCGAGGTCCAGTTGATGGTAGCGTTGCGGGGATACTCGAGCTCGTAGCAGAGGGTCGGGCAGAGGAGAAAGTCCAGGTAATTGGACCAGGTGAGGTTGCGCGGATATGTGACGTTGCCCATGGGACTCGTAAGCTCACGGGCGAGGTCCTCGCGCAAAGTGTCAATCTCGTCGGCGCTAGTGGGCTCGTAATCTGCGTGCCCGTTGCCCTCCTCGTGCTGGAGATGATGATGCTGTTGCTGCTGCTGCTGCTGCTGCTGCTGCTGCGTCTTCTGCTTCTTCTTCTCATCTTTGTCGTCTATGGGGTCAGAAGGCCGTACCATAGGAATTCCAGACACGCTGCTCTTGCGGTGGTCGGCACTGGGATAGAGGTAGACAGGTCGTCGGTCGGCTCCAGATAGATTCGGCTCATCGAGGCTGCGCAGACGCTTCTCCGTCTCGGAGAGGTGACCATTATAGAAGGCGTAGGAGTGCATCTTCATGAGTAGCACCATAGTGTGCAGCAAGAGACACACTTGAGCCGTCCACGTCCATTCCAGCCAAAAGGGAACGATGATCCAAAGTGTCAGCCACAGTACCTGGTAGATGCTTTGAATCGCCATTCCGCCCCTACTCCAGCCCCATACACCTCCATTGGGACTCGCCCTGAACCAGCGATGCAGCGGCAAGCTTACAGCCGTGCTCACGACCAAGAGAAAGTCAGCAATGGCCAAGTGCCATAGCTTATCAGTGAAGAGGCCCCAAATCTGCACACGCATTGGGTGTCCTGTATCCTTCATATTACGCAGCATTGTAGTGATGCCCATGATGGCAAGGCCAATCCAGAAGAGATTGAAGAAGCCATGAAAATCGCGATAGTCACTCTCGGGATCGAAGTGGGAAACGCGCGAAGCGAACTCAATGGTGGGAAATATGCGACGGCGCTGTTCGGCGCGAACCTGCTTGCGCGCGGAGGAAAGGGATTTTGTCGAAGGAGGGGCATTCTCTGGAACAGGAGTCGAGCGGCCACTATGATTTGTTTAATATATGTGTGGGATGGGAAAGGAGAGAGAGAGAGAGAGAGAGAGAGAGAGAGAGAGAGAGAGAGAGAGAGAGAGAGAGAGAGAGAGAGAGAGAGAAATGCTGTCTTACCTTGTCGTGGCACTGCCTACACTAACACCATTCTCGCCAGGCAAGCTCGAGCGCTGACCATCACCATCAGTTGACGAAGCCCGCGAGATTTGCGACACCTGTGTATGTAAAGGCTTGCGCGGTCTTGGACGCAAGACATGGTCATGGCTATAATTGTAGTCGACATCGAGGCTATGGCCATTGGCCAAGACATCTGTCGAGGTCATCTTGGGCCAGTAATCTGTGACGTCCTCATCCGGGTGGCGTTGCAAAGTATATGAACGATAATTTATTTATCTGGCTTCTGTTCTCCAACTGATAATGGGATTGTTTGTACTCTGTATATGCGTCGAAAGAAGGGAAGGAAAAAAAAAGTCAGACCCCAGGTTAATAAAGAATCTGCCAGATGAAATGATTTTCTCCTTTAATCTTTTTCAATACGAATTAATTAATTTTTTATTTTTTTTAATTCTTCGTTCGTCTTGGTCGTGGAATCACTCAGGAGGTTACAGAGTAATAAAGTGAGTGAAGTAGCAAATGAATTAGAACAAAAGATAGGAGAGGAGAGGTACTTGGGGGACTAGAGTATGATTAGCAGCAAGATATTCGCTTGAGCTTGAGCACCCAAAAAAAAAAAAAAAAAACCAAAAAAAAAAAAAAAAAAAACCACAAAGGTGTTCCAATCGCGTTGCTTTCTCGCTCTATTCTTCAAACTCTCAAGACTTTTGCTAAAGAAGCTGTGAAGTTGCCAAGAAATGAAAGGAAAGGAAAAGAAAAGAAAAACAAAATAAATAGAACATACCTTATATAAACTGAAGCTTCCAAGAGAGAGAGAGAGAGAGAGAGAGAGACAGGCAATAACTATACATACTACAGTATAGGCCTAGCCTAGGTACTATTAAGGTACGAGTAGGTTCTTGGTTCTCTGTGACGCCTGAGGATACGTCACTTTGTCTCCTTCTCTTTCGCTAAAGTTGCAGGAAGCACCCAGAGCCCCCACTTTCTGACGCCGACGAAATGGCTTCTTTCGGTTATCAGGGTGCGAGATAATGCAAGTTAGTTACATAATGCACTGAACGGAGCTATTTAGTACCAGTACCTGCTCCCTTGCAATTACTGCTACTACCTGTAACCTTGTAGATTGCTAGGATGCTAAGGTACTAGGTTAGTAGTCAAGAAAGATGGAATATTAACTGTATACGAAGTGCCGAAAGAATTTAAAATTTAAATTATTTTTTTACTTATTTTGATTTTGAAAAAAAGAAAAAAAAGAAATAGAAACCCGCTCCCTCTTCTAAATGTCATCCATTCACCTACACACCACATCTCATTGTTAGATATTATCATATCAGCCACTCATCCTCCTAGCTTACAAGAGGTAGAATGACGGATGACAAACTTAAGCCATCACAAGACTACAAGACTACAAGTACTCCGTACCTAGTACTCTACTACACCCATCTCAGCCTTACGCTGAATCATTTCACTCCGCCCCTTTCTGCGTACCTGTACTTGTTCTCCGTCTTCCGTCCTCCGACCTCCGACCTCCGTAACTCCCTTTAATAATAAACTTATTCGTAACTCCCCTAATCCTCATCTCATTCCCAACCTTGCCAACCAACTTTCGCTCCCGACTCTTCCGACTATCACGATCCCATCCCATCTCATCCCCTCTCCAATTCGGAATACCATTTTGATGCGCGAGAGCTCCGAACCAATGACAAAGATGAACAAATGTCCCTTTTTTTTTTCCCACCTCCGTACCGCGTTTTTTAAAAAAAAATGAGAATAAGAAGTGCATCAGCATCATCGTGAAGTCATGCTTTGCTTACTTTGTCATATGCTTATGAGAATAATACCTACCTAGTATGTAACAATGGTTTTTTGGGACTCATTCTGTTGCAGTGCTCGTCTTACGTGCATCATGTACGACATGCATACATACTTGATACTATATATATATTGTACATGCTCTATATAATCCCGTAGTAAAAGAGTTTTCTGTATATATGCTGTACGAGTTATACATACGCCAAGCAAATTTCATCTAATAAAACAGGAAAACAAGGGCTCGCTCGCTTTCTCCCCTAATGCAGTGCAAGCATATAAATCTCAAAAACCAGTCAATGCTATGAACTAGGAAATGCTTCGTCCACTCAATGCATTCATGTACCTTTCGTTTCCATGTGGCCCCATATGCAAATGCACCTTGTACAAAATGCGTTAATACTCTGTAAATGAAACTCTCCCACTTCAAACATCGTTTCCATTATCTCAACGCCGGACTTTTCGGCACCATGTCCAGTCAGATGTCCGTAAGCCAGCCCACTTTCGCCGGACCTCCCGATCAACTTCAAGCCTCGGTCCACTGAGGTTGCGCAAAGAAATTGAAAAAAATTGAAAAAAATTGAAAAAAAAAATTGAGAAAAAAAGAGAAAAAAAGAAAAAGAAAAAGACCGCCTCTTCCGCTAAGTCGATATGCCCAATAAAATTACATTCCATTGTCCGCGGGAATCCCAACTGTTATTATCGCTTTTCCGCTAGCATTCTCGCATCCCTCACGTATCGACTATGCACCGTAAAATTCCACGGCATGTGCAGCCACCATTCGCCGTTTAGGTACTGTAGATACGTCCGCCACCACTGCGCATCCTGGCTGCCTATGAATAACAAATAGCTGTGTTCCTCCATGTGTAGCCGTTTGGTAAATCGCAGAAGCCTTTCTTGCACTAGGATTCGCCGCACCTCGCTCCGCTGGTTCTCCAGGTCGTCGGCCTGCCACCCGGGGTCCACCACCGGATCCACGTCCCGGATAATATGTAACGTCTGCCGCAGAGCTCGCACTGGCCGGGGAAAGAGTAGCTGCAGGTAGCCCCCGTTGGATGCTCGTGTGCGCTTCTCGCGATACGAGACTGTGTCCGTCAATAGTTTGGGTTTAGCAAAGTCCTTGGCCTTGTAGTAAAACACATCGTCAATCAGGTTCGTGTTGAGCCACATGCTCACCATCTTCTCAATTGTCACATTAAGATCCGATCCCGTCCTTCTCAAGTCGCTCGCGTATACGACCCGGAAAGTCATGAGCTTATACTCCAATTCCAGAAGGTGGAGCTTCAATCGCATGATGGGCTCATCCCCAATGAGAAATCCGTCGCTAAGCCGAGGTGTCGATGGCCTCCATACTCCACTCATAAAGCTCTTCATCGAATTGTTAGACGTGGATGATCCCGCCGAATGTGCCGACGGCGTAGGGCTTGGCTCTCTTTGAATCGCACTGGTCTTCCGCGCATCCCTAGTGTAGTTGACACATAGGAAGAAATCCTGATACGGTCTTCCCGTCCTGCTCGTGGGCTTTTGTCGAATAGCATCTCGACCTCGCTGTGCGGCTACGTGAAAGTCGGTGCCCTTGATGAGAAGTTCATTGTAAAAAGTGTCCAGGTAAGTTGCCACCGTCTGCCAGTGTACATAGTACCACATGGCCGACACGTTATGAATACCGTGCTCGAGAAAGATGTGGGCCAGGTTGCTTGTCGATCCCGTCCGGTTGTAGGCTGAGAGACACGCATTGAGAACCACATTTTCGATGTGATAGTCCGCCAGTACTTTGGCGACATGCTCTGCTCTGGCGAGATGTGTTTGCGGTACTTGATATCCGTACGAGCTGTGATGTCTTTTTGCAAACAGAAGCCAGGGAACTTGGTGGCCATGCCTGTCACCGCCAGTGATTAATTAATATACAGAGAAAGGGAAGAAGGAGACAACAATCCAAGATTTGCTTACTCATCATGCATGATTCTTCCGTGAAGGTCGAAATGTACCAGATTAAATTGCACTCCTTGCCCCGCCCTCACATTTAGGTGTTCCTTCAACTCCTCTATGCTACCCGGTCGCACCACTTCCAACAACATCCGGCTCCTGAGCTTCTTCTGTAC
This sequence comes from Trichoderma oligosporum, assembly GCA_015266385.1. Taxonomy (NCBI): domain Eukaryota; kingdom Fungi; phylum Ascomycota; class Sordariomycetes; order Hypocreales; family Hypocreaceae; genus Trichoderma; species Trichoderma oligosporum. The sequence goes on from JACBYL010000955.1 coordinate 62,434, forward strand.
ATTCATCAGCGGCCACTGCGCCAGGTCAGGCTCCGGATCACGTTCAGCACCTGATCGGCTGAAATCACGGGCAATCACCAGAAGCACGTGAAACACGCCATTCACATTGACTTGCACGCTCGACAACGACCGCGGCGGTCCCAGAGGTCGAGACGGCCGGTCGATAAAATCGCTTGCTCGAGTCACCCTTAAGCGCAAGTTTGGCATTCGCGGCACCTTGACAAACTCGAGAAGCTCCCACGCGAGACAGTGGATGCCTCCCACCGTCTTAGACACTTGCAATTCAGAGCCATGATGTTCAATGACAACAAGCTGAGCCTCGGTGATGCCCGCACGGAGCACTCCAAGTCTAAACAGACCCAGCTGAGTGAGCAAGGTTTCTCCATATGCCTGTATGCGATGCTCCGCCAGTGAAATATCATCCGTACCACTCTCTTCAAGCATCAAGCTCTGCAGGCTCCATTGCGAGCGATCAGAGTTGCGAAGATAATCCTCAAAGATATCCTTGTACTCTGCCTCAAGAAAAGGATCTATAATGGTGGCCAGAACCTCGGGATTCTTATTCACCTGTATTGAGACCTGCCATGACCGTCGTATAGGCGTCTTCGTTGAAGTGTCTCCTACGGCCCCCACTACCCCTTGGGGCCCAGTTGCATGCGATCGCACGTAGACCACATCCATCGCCCAATCCCAAGTCGTCTCTGCCAAGGAGAGCAATCCCACGACGGCATATTCTGCTCCTTGTTCCCTTTGCCTCTGTTCTTGCTGCTATTGCTTTTCTTGTATATGTGCTTCATTCACACGCGCTTCAATATCGAATATGGACCGTCGAGATGCTGTCCTTGATAAAAGATCCGAGCGTTAGCGAGCGGCAGAGAGCATGGCTTGTCGGTTCTCGTTAAAAAAGTTTCAAGCTCGTGTAGTCAGCCTTTTCTTTCGTCTTGTACAACTGCTTTTTTCAAAAGATGCTATGGTATTCCGCTCTCCGAGTCTGCAGGTCCGAACCGAATCTTATAAAATCCCATACGCTTCCCTCACAGTTTGCAGCAAGGGTAGAGTAGGGTAGGTACTAAAGAACAAAACACACAGAAAGAGGCCACGTTAGCAAAAAAAAGAAAGAAAGAAAGAAAGGGAAAAGGAAAAAGGGAATCAAGTCAATAAAGAGTCGCAGGAGCCTTGTCTCACTCACAGATCAGGTCGTCAACCAAAGAGGCGGAGAAACGCGCCAAAGAAAGGGCGAAATTCTAAAACAAATCAGCTAGAGAGACAAGGCGGGCAACAGCAAGCAAGTGCCGGGGGCTCCTGCAGGGGTCTCGGGTCTCCAATCTGGGGCTTACAAGTATGTAACAGTAGGTAGTCCAAGCTCTATTTCTTGCTCAGCATCTCTCTCTCTCTCTCTCTCTCTCTCTCTCTCTCCCTCCAATCCAGTTACAAAAAATAAATAAAATAAATAAAAACAATACGGTGAAGCAAAAAGGGAAAATTCTTTTAGAGACGATGCCTAGACTCCAGGCTTCCTTCTTTCTTCTCGATTGTTTCAAACCCGTCCTTGTGATGCAGATTTCTTCGTCAGGAATTCATACCTACATAAATCAGCCTCTTGTTCGCCGCCCTACTAGTGCTTAATCAGTTCATCCTACGTAACCCGCCTCCTTACAGCCTCCTTTTTTTTTTTCTCTTATGTTTTCATCAATCTTCTTCAGCCGCAGCTATCATTTGCCAAATCGAGCCTTTCTTTTCGCCTTCATGTTGGACCACATGCCAAACCGGCCCAAGGCAAGGTAGACTAGAAGCCTCCCAGAAAACTTCTATCCCCATCTTAGCAATTTTGATGTCTCACTCCCACTCACTGTCTCTCATATTCATCCGAAAACTGAGTCTGAGTCTGAGTTACCACGTGGAGCAGCTGAGAAACACTCGGACTCGGGAATAGCCGACATGTATACAGAATGTAGAGGATTCTCTCTAACGCCACAAGGGAACAATAGAAAATTCAAATTCCCAGTAGAATTCTATACCCCAGTAGATATGGCGTAGTCATGAGGGGACATACTCTCCTCAGCATATTACGATAACTGAGTTCTTCAAGCCCAGCATCCTGTCTTTCATACACTTTTCTTTCATACGCTGCAGTATCTGATCTGGCTACCGCCTCATAGTAATGATTACAAACAATGGGAGTGGGGGAATATATTTCTCAATACCTCGTCTAATAATTCAGTTCGCTCACTACACACACAAAAAAATAAAAGGTATCTATACTCAACACAATCTACAAACTCATATCAAGTCTTGGAATCCGTGCACACATCACCGTGGGAACCAGGACAGCACGCCGGAAAATGTTTCTCCAAGTTTGAGGATTCAAAGTTTTCTCAAGATACCTAAAACGCGAAGCAACAACAAAAGTCCCCCTTGCTCCAGCGCCAAAAACACCTTCTCTTTCTTAATCGAATAAAAATAAAAGGAAAAAAATTTCAAAGAGTCAGTATAAAGGAGAAAGCCACCTCTTGCAAAGGAAAAAAAAAAAAAAAACACAAACACAAAGAAAAAAAAAAACCAAGGCAAAACGAAAAAAAAAAAACGCAGTGCAAACCGAATTACATAGCAGAGCAACAAAAGATTGATCGGGCCGAATGATGGGGAATAAAACCAGAATCTGCATGATTAAACAAGTACAGAAAGTGGCAGTAGCCCCGAGTAGTTCTGCCTTTCGTGTATAGATGACATGGGATTTTTTCTTCCCTTTCTGCGTATTATTAGCGGGACAAGATATGATCCATGTGCCCCATTGAGGGCCAATGCAATTCCCTAGCGCTTTTGGACAAGACTGGCCTAGAATGCGCGTGCTGTATGCTGCTTCTCTAGACTCTAACTCGGGGCTCGACCTGGATTGTGCATGAAGACAAAAGAAAGAGAGGAAATAAGGAAAAATGATGAAGTCGCTGGGTAATAAGTTGGGTCGACAAAATGTTTGCTGTTTAACAAAAAACGTTGCCGCTCAAGTCAAACAGCTTTTTGGGAAAGTTCGTAACGTCGTAAGGGAAAAAGTGTGCTGAAAAGAGTGTTTTCGATATGTACGGATTAGTGATTCGCGCTCTTTGGTGGTTGGTTGTCTAGTAGTTATAACAAGTATGTATTTGCAAAGTTTGGGCAGCCTTTAGAGAGCTGCGTTGTCATGTATGTGTGTGCGTGTGCGTGTGCGTATGCGTATGCGTATGCGTGGTTTGTTTGTGTGTACAAAGTGTGCTCAGCTTTACATGATCACACAGCAGCCACAGCCGCCACCTTTCTGTTCTTGCTCGTCCGGAACATCAGGGATCCTCTGGGCGCTCTGCGCTTTCTCACTAGGCAGGCTCTGCGATTGATTTGTCCCCTGCGGCGTCATCGGGGGTCGTGGGCTCGGCAGAGGGCTCTTTGGTGGCATGTCGGAGATCTTGGGCATCGTCGAATAGGATGAACCTTGTCGCATCATTGGGCTCTTAGCACGCTCTGCCTTTAGCGGCCATTCATTCGACTGATCTGCATCTTGAGTCTGTATCTCCTCTTGAGCCGAAGGCTCCTGCTTCGCCTCTTCTCTCGGCATAGAAGAATCTCGGAATGGTGAGTTGTCGTTCAAGGGCCGGAATTCCTTGTCATATGTATCGCCAATCTTGCCCTCCTTCTCCCATCTCTCCTGCTGAAGCCTTCTTGCGACAGTAGGTATGATTTGCTGTTCCGGAGGCAGACGGGGATCAGGTCTGTAGCTGTTAACCATCCACGGTGGGTTACCCTCGGGCTGCTTGCTGTTCAGAGCAGCTTCTCCAGAGCGCGTGGTTGGTCGTGGCCCATTCGCGTTTGTCGAATCCTTGCTAGCACCCGATCGAGTCTTGGGCCTTCCAGCCGCTTTGTTCGGTTTCGAATTTGCAAGGTCTGAGTTCTTGCGGCCAGCAGCTCCCATCTTCTTAGGCGAGGTGTCTGTAGCGGAGCGCTGCGCAGTTCGAGGCTCGGCAGCAGGGGCACTTGGCGCAATCTCTCTAAGAGTAGTACTGGCGCTCCTAGAGCGTGTCTTTACAATCATCAGCTTGCGTTCATTGTCGGGACTATCACGCGGGAACCGAGTCCCAGCTGATGATGGATCCAGAGTATAATGTAGCGGTTTTGGCGTTGGACTAACCTTGGCAACGGGTATCCTTGACCCTCCCTTGGAATTTTGCACATTAGCGGCATTCTCTTGCTCTTCCGTAGTCTCCTCAGGCGACTTAAGATCCCAAGAGGGTGCCGAAGCGTCCCCAGACTCTAACACTGGATCATTTTTGGGCTTATGCTCCGATGCGTCAGTGCCTCGCCTGGCACTCCTCTCCCGGCCTTTTCGCTGCTTGCTAGGGGCTCGCGATCTAGGGACAAAACCAGCTGCCTCTAGCTCCTCATTTTCTATCTGCGCTAATTTGTCTCGGTGTATCCATTTGGATTCAACTTCGTCGTTCAAGGTTGATTCCGGCCGGCCGCGGTAATCCTGCGTGAGATCATCATTGCTATCACGATCACCAGATGACCAATCCGAGCGGATATTGTCGAATTCAACAGGTGACCGAACGCCATTCTCTTCAGGGTTATCCCATCGTGAGTTTAACAGAGTATCGGCCGAGTGCATCTTTCGTGTCTTGGCATCAAAGCCGGAGTTGAAATGGTTGGCAGAATTTCCGTTCTGATCAAGACCCCGAGGTGCGCCGTCGTCGTAAAGCACAGCACCATTCTCGTCATAGGCCCCCTAACAATAGTTGGTTAGTTGGTATTTTCCTCACCTAGCATTCCATAGGTCCGTCAAGAGATGTCATGCAGTTGCTCCGCATGTGGCGTTTTTTTTTTTTTATAGTCTTTCTTTAAGAAAATAATTATAAAAAAAAATTAAATAAAAAAAAGAAGAAAAAAAGAAGAAAAAACTTTATAGAATTTTTGTTCTAATTAACTCACTTCAGACTGATCCCGATATCTCCATGACGGCTCATCCCCATGGCTACTGCTTGGTGGCGTCAAAGCTGTGGCAGCGCCCCGAGCCGATGAAATGGCAGCCATGGTGGTAGCCTGAATAAGGTTGTTACACCACAGCTCCCCCCTTTTAATTTTGGATGCGGTATCGGATTAAATAGATGACGAGGCTGTGTGGTAAAAATGCGAAAATGCGAAAATGCGAGACAATGAAAGTGATATAAAAAAAATTAAGATTGAGCGTAAAAGTGAGAACGAGAATATCAAAGTAGCGGTCGAGGTGGTTAATCGTCGCGTCGACCAAATTCACCAAGCGTTGTGAAGTCGGTTTGTCGCGATCCCCTGAGACATGAAGGTATTTTCTTTTCCTTTTTCTTTCGCCTTTCTATTTTTTTTTTGATTTCTTTTTTTTCTTTTTTCTCTCTCTTTTGGTTTAAAACGAGTGGAAGGATCCGAGGTCCAAGCCCACGCGACGAGTAGGTCTCTTGACACGGCAATGGTAATCAAGCTGGCTGGGGCATTCGCCACAAAAAGCCAGTTGAGCCACGACAACGCAAGAGCTCAGTCGGTGGACAGAGTGAAGAGATAAAGTTCGTGTCTGGTATCTAGTAATTTCACGGAGAAGGGGGGAGAAAATGCGAGCTAGAGGCAAAGTTGGCGATGGAGGTTGGAGAAAAACCGTGTGGTTGGCTGGTCTAGTCCGCTGGCTAACCGCTCTGGCTTTTAGCGAGAAGCGCTACAAGGTGCTGCTAAAGGGGACGCATCAGGGCCGCATTGGTCCTAAAGTGCACTGGAGGTGGG